>JBAMIE010000098.1:5956540-5976114 GCA_037177295.1 Kaempferia parviflora
GTCTCGAAGAGTAAACAGAGGATAAGCGTATTGGCGGTGGCAACTTGGACCATTTATTTAAACATTATTTTCGAAAGATTTGAAAAATAAAACTCACTTTAAATTTAAAAAAAAAAAATGCTTGTTCATCGCAGTTTGGGACAGCTCAGGAGAGCAACTCTCGGCACCTCTCGGAAGAATGCCAAAAACTTTTTTTTTCCCTCTCTCTCTTTTGTCACCGTTGAATCATGATGTCGAAACTCCCAAATACATGCGCCAAAAGAGAGTAAGAAACGCTCATGGCGATGGCTAAAGCTACGAGAGCTCTTAATTCTACGTGTCTCCGTCGAAGGAAGCATCGAAACACAGTGATGAAAATTTTCACGTGAAGTAATAATTTCGAACTTAGAATAATTATTTTTTTTACTTTATTAATTAGATAACTTTTGCTTAACTTTTGTTTTTAAACAATGTATTTTATTTAATTGACTATGTTTGTATTAACCTACGTGTCCAATTTTTACTATCCTAATCTTAGAGACAACTAATCGGGCTTCAGAGAAAATCCCTATCGGTCATTTAAAGTAAATCACTGAAGGACTGCAGACAACTATTTTTTGCTTGCAATCTTTGTCATTCCAATAAAATCTTAGAACGCTGAATTAGTACTTCACTCGTGATTTTTAAATTCATAGGCTTTTTAGTACTTTGGACCATGACCATATAATCTAAATTTTTCCACTAAATTCAGTTTAATTATAAATTATAAATCCAAGCAGATGATTCGAATCATGACACTGTAGTTATCTCTATTATATCTACAGTATCATATCCTTGGGACACAATGTTGTAAATATTTAGGTTGTGGGAGCCCAATCTTATGTAAATTATCAGATAATAAAATTGTCACGTTTAAATGTATAAATATTTGAGTTTCACCGATTTTAAATTTTTAAGTTTATTATTATTATTATTATTATTAATTTTTATTTTATAAAAATAAAAACAAAGTAAATAGATCCATCATCCTAACAGCTTCCTCAGGCCATACCATTGAAAGGCTATGACATTTGCGCTCATTATCTCATTTAATCTTCACTCAATTCTATAAGATTTATCTCAATTATACCATAAGGCAGATATACTCATCTTTGAAATGATTAACCAAGCTGTATAATATTAAGTCTGATAATTAACCCAATCTAATCCCCTAGAAATTTTTTATTGACTATCAAAAGATAAATTGAAAAATATTCACGACAGACAACTAAAAAATTTAGCATCTCTTAGTTAAAAAAATCTCTATAAAATACATCATAATAACCATAGATATTTAAGAAATAACTAAGTGTATCACTACACTATAACCCGATAACAGGTGCCCCCGAGCTATGGTGCACCGATAAAGGCACTCAGTTGTCTTCCAGGCACATACGGTTTGATTTTCAACTACGGCGCATTTGTAGGGATTTTTCCTCTAAATGAGATTTGCAACTAAGGGACGCTGAGCTTCTGGGCCGTCCAGCGCGAGTGCTTCCCGATTTACTCTGATGGCCGGTAGGAAATTTCCGTGAGGTTGGACTGACCATCCCTTATAGATAGTTAATGAGGTTAACTGAGTTATTTTTTTTTAATTTAATTTAATTTAATTTTATAACCCGATAACAGGTATACCGATCTGTGGCACTCGTAGCAAGTACCTGATAATAGTTTTAAATGAAAGCGGGCCGGACTGCATCGTCAGCTGGGTATGTTTATCGGGTGGCCTGTTGTGAAGGCAAACTCATAGTCATATCTGAAACCTAGGGTTACTCCTCTCTTCCTATAAATTGCCCTTTCATCTCGCGTCGGCTCTTTCATCTTTTCCGCCGCTGTTTGAGTTTCAAGGGTTAGGCTGTCTTGTGCGATTCTAGCGAGATCGGCTTGAGATGGGGCACTCGAACATCTGGAACTCGCATCCTAAGAACTATGGCCCTGGATCCCGTGTTTGGTAAGCGATTCTATCAAGATTTCTCTTGTAATATACAGATCTGTCTTTTCCCTTTGCTTTTTATCAGGTTCGAATAGATGGCAAGTGATGTTGTGATTCTTGGTGCATGTTCACTTCATACCTAGTTTCCCTGTAAACTTTTGATTGTTCCTGTTGGTATGTTTTTTATTTGTTGATGAAAGTGAAGGAAATGGTTTTAATCATCGCTTTTGGTTTACAACTAACAACTCTTTCCTTTTGTCATTGGTGGCATTCTTTCTTATCTATTTGTCATCCATTTTATTTATCTTTTCGAGTTGTTAATATATAGTTTGCTACGTGGAGAAGGAGAAATGATGGTCAAATCGCAAGCTTCGAAGATCTTCTCATGCGTGTTTTCTTAGAGTTGTCTGCTTCATTCTATTTTCGGATGATGTTTTGACTCGTATCAATAAAAAAAATTATTTTGTCTTCTGAGATTTGTTTTGCTTCATTTATCCGCTATGATATTGATGTCTACTAGTTTTCTTGTGTGATTCCGTAATGAATTCTGTTTGCTGGTTGATATCCAGATTGAAGTTATTCAGTGTTGACTTCCTTCGGTTATAGTTTTGATCTATTGGACGTGCAATGTTTGTCTAACCAGTGTTTTTTATAGCCGTGTTTGTGGCAATCCTCATGCGATTATAAGGAAGTATGGTCTCATGTGCTGCAGGCAATGCTTCCGCAGCAATGCCAAAGAAATTGGCTTTATTAAGGTAATTAGATATTTCGTTACTTCTATGTTTTTTTTGTGTAAATTTTATTTTATGTTATATATCCAGCCAACATCATCAAAATAGTTCGATGTTCTACAAATTTCTTCTGCCATTATAGTCATCCTGTGACCAACTTATTCAACTATTTTTAGATTTATACTTTTTAGTGAGCGTGCTAATTTTTGCTTTTGGCATCATATATTTTGCACATGTTACTTCTTTTATACAGCTATAATTTTTATTCATTATTGCCTTCTTAGGGAAATGAAACTTAATCACCAATTACTAGAGGGCACCGAGTCTAAGTAGAATAGAAAATTCAAATTAGTTGGGGTTGAGATCTGTGCTTGGTTGATTTTCCATTGTCTTAGATGCTTTGAGAAAATGCATGGACAAACTTGTTTGCTTCATTCTTTGCTGATGGTAGTTGACGTTTTTACCTTGTTTCTCATTCCACTCGTGTTAGATGCCATAAGTGGAACTCCAAACACTAATCCAAAATCCAAATGCCAGTCATCTGTAGAAACATTAACAGAGTTGACATCTAGTGTCTTTAGTATTGTGGCTGCCAAACGATTAGCTACCTACTATTATGGTGTCAGAAAATTGGCGCCACATGGTTTACAAGTAAGCTTGTAAAATCGCTATGTTGAAACCTTCTATTGCTTACCTTTCCATGTATTCACAATCATTGCATGTAAATTGAGCAATAAAACCTGGATTAACCGTAGTGAATAACTAAACCACTTTCTGGTTGCATTTCCTACAAGTAGTATGCGATCACGTTTAGAAGTGCTTTAGACATTTTGGAAGCATTTGATTTTAGTGACTATTGGGTGGCTTCTTTTGGCACTTTTAAGATACAAAATGTCCATTAAAGTTTTTGTTATTTGTTCAAGATTTTACCAAGATTTTGTAGCTGCTTCCCTATTAACAATTGATGCAAAGAAGTTCTTGATTTTTAATTTCATTTAAGCTTTTTTTTTTTGAGATAATAACTAGAATCAAGAAGCTGTTCTTATACAATTTCCCTACGAGTTAATTACTTTTTTAATTCTTGCAATGGTATTTTTTATTGGCCCTTGTTACTGTATTTCTAAAATATAATTTATAATTTGAAACTTCAAGGAACAAGATGAATAACCATTACCAGAATATTTTTTTTTGATTTTCTTTTTAGAAGTGCTCATTATTATAACAAAATCTAATTATTCTATTCGATTACATCCTGCAGTATCGCTGAAGATTGATGTTGATGAAGAATCAGGAGCACTAGGAGTTGTTATCATGTGCTGCAACTGCAAGATTTTAGTTTGGACAATATTTAGTATTGCATGTTATGTTCGAAACATGGTGTTTTCGTTTGAACAATGATTTCTGTTAACGTGTTGTCTTCAGTTCATCAATAAGACTACTAAATACATTTGCACTATATACGGGAAAAAATCATTCCGGCTTTTTTACGTCATTCCCCGTTAGTATAATAACGGGCTTGTTCCTGTAACCGACCCAACATGGGAGGTTCCTCAATCGTGTAAAGTGAATCAACGGTCAAAGGTAATTGGGGTAACTTCAGTTGGAGAGCTAGTTTCCTTTTGGTAGAGACATCGATTGAGTAGGTTCATTTTTCTTTTGGCGTTCTTCGCAATACTCTCTCAAAGGCCTGATAGAGCCTGGGAAACGTTTGGCTTTGCCATTGGCACCACTGCCTCTCACTTGACGGTCCTCTCAGAATGGCGACGGTTAAACTGTTGGCCTTCGAAAGGGTTAGTTGGGAGTTACGTGGAGCACGACTGTGCCTCTATTTCTCTTTGCTTTAGTCTTACAGGATGGCTCCAGGTGGTACGTATACGGCTACCAGTATGTCTGGCACTTGGTGATGGTCTGGTTCGAGTACATTTTCCATCAGGTCGACGATGCCTTTAGCATGTGCCACTTCAAAGATTCAGATGTCCACGTGGATGATATATAACGTGACTTGACCCTAGCTTTGGACTAAGTAAGTTGAGACCACGCAGCATCTGATGCTGTTGAGAAGATTACCATAACATTCGACTACTGTATTTTCTCTTAATTTCAATCTAGACGGGTTAAATAGGATTCAAATGATTTCTTTTTATGTAAAAAAAAAGTAAGAAAAAACAGGAGTACCAGTACTCCATTCAAAGAGTACAAGAAGTGATATGGATGCAGTCATAAATACCCTCCTGTAAGTATTTAAAAAAAGCTGTGTTCTCAATTAATTGGCGCCATTACGTTCTTTCTCAGTTCCAGCTAAGCTTAATCAATATGTTTGTCCCTGTGCATCAGATGTCTGATCGCCATGGCGACTAATATGAAGATACCATGAAGATTTGGCAGGAATGAAACACTAGAGAGGGATAATAGTACATGCAACTCTGATTGCGATCCAAAATGATGCCCTGCAGTGAGGAGAGTCTTTTTTCTATTGTCTCGTCTTTATTTAATTGAAATGGCGAGGAACATCAAAAGATAATAATACCATACCAAATGCATTCAGATTGACATGATTTTCTACTGCTGTAGCTTTCAAGAACAGCATCCGACGCATTCACTGCAAAGATGCTTCATCTTAATGGCGCGTGACCCAATAAAAGAGACAGACTCAGGTATTAATGATCGATCTGATCATACAGGATGCACCTTGGCAACTGATTAGTAGTCCTAACTGAGATTGTTTCAACTATTTGAACTTTGAGTTATTTCAGTTAAACTTGGTTTAGTTTGAGTATGTCGACATCCATCATTCTTTTCTTCTGAAAGCCGCGATGGAATCAGTCCATTTGAATCAATCTATGTCCCCATAACACTGTGCATTATAAAAGGTGATAATGCTCATCCGAGAAACCTCTCCACGGCCTGCCCCAAGGCCTATGGAAGGATCGTAAATAACGTTGTGGGAGGAGAGTAACAAAGCCTGTAGGCTCGTTCCAAGACTTCACGCGAGGACAAAACACCGATCCACAATCTTCATTCTGCTACCTCTTCCCACGACAAGAGAATCATTAAAGAAAACATGTTTTTCGGGCGGATGGAAGAAATTTTATTTATATATTTTCACTTCTCAATCGGTCAGTTTACTGATGCATTGACACGCAGAGGGAAAATAACAGAGAACAGAAAATAAAACAATAAAAGAAAGCGATGGAGGAAGAAATCTGTCTATCTTTGAGGAAGGTATTCCGGAACAGAGGAGCCTCGATCACTCATTAGAACATCTTCCTTCCCTTTTTCCTTGATCCCTGTGAATCACAACATGAGCAAAAACATCATCATCATCATCAAGTTCAAAATGAAGAGAAATCGATGATCAAAGTATCTTTAGGAACTCAACTGGTCTTGTTGGGTTTTGTTTGACGCAAGCAGAGCATTGAGAGTACCCCATTTGCATTTGTTCTTGAGACCGAAAACAAGTTTCCTCCATGGATTTCTTCATCCGGTAGTTGCAATCGGTGAAGCTATTCTGTGAAATATATGTTAATAATAGGTAAAGAAAGTAGGAGGGATAGAGACCAACGCAAATGGAGAGAGCATGCCTCACCACAGAGTTGTTGAAGAGCTGGGAACTGGCAGTGTCATCCAAAGCAGAAGACTGCTGGTTCTGTTGTCCCTCGACCAAAGTCCTCTTCTTCTTCTTCTTCTTCTTCTTGTTCTTCTTTTTCTTGCCACAGTCAGCTGGAACCAAAGCAGAGTAAAGGAAGCAGCCGTTTCCATCATCTTCGTTGAAATGTGGCGGCCCAGAGGATGCATCAGAGATCATCGACAAGCCCTCCTCCTCCTCTTCGTCTACTCCTCGAAAGGATTCGTCATCTCTGTAACAGAGTGAATTTCTCTCGTCCGACGAGGGGTGAAAGTACGTAGTCCAACCGGATTGGCAACCACTGCTGCACTCTGAACTCATCGCCGGTTCCTTCTCCACTACTAACGTAACCTTCCTCCCTCGATGAGCATGGCGATGGAGAGCTCTTGCGATATAAAAGCAAGAGAAGGAGAGTGTCCTAGTAGTCGGGGTAGGTAATGAGGCAGCAGCAGAAGGCCATCACAGGAAAGGTTTGTCTTGATGCACCTGTCATCCTTCACGCACTACGCTTGTCTTCCTCGGTAGAGATGAAATTTATTGGGCGCTTTGCTGGTAATTTCTGTGATGCAACTAAGAGAGAGAGAGAGAGAGAGAGGAAGAACTGGCTTACTCATGCTTGTTGCTTTGGCCGCCCTTTATTTTTGAAATCATACATCTCACTTTAACTTTTTTTAAATCAAAAGCCATTTCACCGTCTTACTATCATTCACCACTGTTTCCAGTTTTATCTTATTATTATTATTATTATTATTATTATTATTTTTATTTTTCTCACGTAAATCATGAATGTAGGATGCTTGCAGATTGAAGCTACTGTAACATGTTTTTTTTTTTTAAGATTAAAATTATTCGGAACCTTCGAAAATGATTCAAACGATATATTTTGAGTTTGAAATTGGGTCATTATGGGTGTCATTCCATAACTAATGGTAGATTTTTTAGCGAGTTTCGATTTGATATATTATAAATTTTGTGGTTCAATTCAAGTTAAAAATTATGACCTTTCAAAATTTAGGATTTAACATTCATGTTTTAGTAGATACAAAACTGTAACTGTTACAATATAAATGTTAAACTATAAATTTTGACAAATTATAACTTTTGACTCAGATTGAATTACGAGATGTATATTAAATCAAATCGAACAATATCATCTAAAGTCTTCAAAGGGTTTGAATAATTTGTCTCAAGATTATTTTTCCATGTCATAGTGGCTACATAGAGTAGAAACTATAACTTTGTAGCAGCTACAAGATCATAAATACTATAACACGCCTTAAGTTGATAGTAAAGGATAAATATCTCATTTTATAAAAGCATCTATTTGTAAAAACAAAGTATTTTTGTCCACTCATTACATAGATGAATATAAGTAGGTAAGTAGGGGCGAGTAAAAATTTAGTTAAATCGAATAAATTGAATAAACTAATTGAAATTTAGTTTGATTTATTCAGAAATTCAATTTTTTTTTCTAAAAAAGTTGATTAATTTGGTTTAGTTTCGATTTTCAAATTTCATATTCGGTTAAAATTGACCAAATTAATTGAATTTTTAGATAAACCTAATTTTAAACCTTGTTTTACCAATGTTATTATAAAAACCTGAATTTTACTTTAAAAATAAATTTTTAAATAAATTCAGTTAAATTGGTCAAATATTATATTAATCGATATTTTATCAATTCGGTTAATTTGTTGTTTTTATCTGTTTAGTTTGTTAAAAAAATAGTTATATTATGTTTGATTAATTTAGTTCAATTCGATTTTATTTTAACCAAATATACACCCCTAACTACTGGCACCATAATCTGTGCACTGCTTTTCTGGCTTTATGCATCTTGAACAAAAATAAATGAGACCTCTAAATATAGAATCACAATCTGTACAGCGCCTTTATCCATCTTGAACAAAAATAAATGAGTTTCAGTATCTGGCTTTAAAAAAATCGTAATTTGTGAAATTACGATTTGAGGTATTAATATTATAACCCTGCCGTAACTAATAGACGATGTAAAACTAACACTATTTAAAAAATGTTTTTATAAGGAAAATTTATATATTAAAAGAGAGTAATGTTAGACTGACAAGAGTCGGAAACCAGAATCAGACAAGTTTATGTGAGTATATGTTTTAATTTAAACTCATGCAAAAACAGTTTAACATGATAAACATAAAATTAATCATATCTATTAAAATTAAAAATTTAAATTCATACAAAATAATTTAAAATTTTCTATTAAAATTATTCTCCAAAGGACTTTTTAAAATATGAAACAAGATCCAAAAATGTAACTTAAATGAGAAAATTAATTTTTTACATTAACTACTCTATCAATTTCCTATGACTAGTATAATTTTAAATTTAGAAAATGAAATCTACTTCTTAATTATTAAAATATCATTCAATTTGAAAGAGAGAAAAAAAAATAAAGAGAATTGATTAATTAATGAAAATAAATATTACATAAGATAGAGAAAAAATAATTAAAAATAAAAATAAAGTAAATTATTGAAAAATTAATGTGTTATATAATGAAAAGTAGATATTCAAATTTAATAAAATAGATGAGATGCTCTTGTAGATGTTTGAATTTGTAATCAATGTAATAAATATTTATGCTTTTAAATCCACTAAAGATAAGATTAGATGTGACAGCAAACATAGCTCAGATTATCCGTACTTGATTTTGCAATGCTCGATTGAAATAGTTAGGAATGACAATAAAAGTTCTTGCTATTAGATAATATATTAATATTAGAGGTTCAAGGATTGAAGGTAAAAACTACAAAAGAAGGGAACGTCGCAGCTTGAGTTAATCCTTCTCCTTGTCCACAGCTTGTATTCTCGTTCAACCTGCATTGACACCACTAGAACAAGATCTTTGTCGCGATATCATCAATATAACAATTTCTTTAATTACGCAATAATCCTTCTCGATCACTCCCTCCTCCCAAGCATTATGCCAGTATCGACTTTACTCGCTCCTAGTGCAGCTACATCAAGCCATCAAACAAACCATACAAAGGCCCCAATTCACTCCAAATCTAACAATATTGAACAACCTTTTTCACAATCTGACTGAAGATGCCTCTGCCAAGCAACAATACTGCTCTTTGCTAATGAAACTCGTCAGCCATTTTCCACATTAGATCTACTCAATCTGCTGCTTTAATCTACCAAGCAACTTCCTCACTGAATCTGCTGCTTTACTCTACCAAAGAAAATCTACAAACTAACTGCACCAACTGCTCACAATCTAATTCTGCTGGGATAAACTGATTGAGTCTACAGTCAACCAGAACAGGCTTCATAGTTTCACTTTTCTTCTGCTAGAGAGAGACGCTGCTGGAGCTCTACTAGTTTTTCTTGCACGGCTCGTTCAAAAAAATTTTAAAAAGTTAAAATATTTTCTATGAAATAAAAAGAATCTGAACAATCCGAATACAATTTAAGAATTTCATAATGTATACATACTGCAACGCATGTGCTATCATCAGTCCAAGTAATTCCCGGAGCATGCCCATTGTCTTCTTCCCATCCTTGATTGGACTTCAATTCCAGCGCACTGTACGTGTAGGCCTCAAGAAAGGATGGCTTTCAAAGCATGTCCCAGAAGAAGCCATTCTGCAAAAGAAAACAATGTGAGGAGCAACAGCTACTGCGTCAAGCTCATATTCATTGCAATTGTTTCAGCAGCAGCAGAAGAATTCAATTTCTCAGTGCAGGATCACTGACCTGAAGTGGAGCCTCACGCTGCTTCACAAGTGTAATGAAAGAAGATGAAATCATCAAGCCAATGCAAGGAAAGGCCAGTTGAAGCCTACCTGTTCCCTATCATGTATGATGGAATTGACCACTGCACAAGTGATTATAACTGCTGGCACAACGATGAGATGGAGGGGGCCACAACAGGTGTTGTTCTATGTAAACAGCTGCAGATGGTCTACAGGAAGCTCTGATCAAATATAACTATAAGCATGCACATTGAATTCTTATGTGGCATTTAGATTCAGGTTGCTAGTATTTGTGGATAGACAAGTGATTCTTGGCCACAGCACCCGTGCAGAGGTCATGTTACATTGTAGAAGAGTGGTCCATCCTCTTGATCACACACCTCCATGGGTTCTTGGCTTCTTGGTCCCAACACTTCAGAGGTGGTTGTCAAAATAGAGGGCGGTAAGAAGTTAAATAAGAACAATGTGAAGTACATAAAAATACAATTCTCACTCAGAAGAAAGTTATCGGTTCTCATCCAAAGAAAAGAAAATTACAAATTATATTAAGTTAGCCTAGGCAGCATCTAATAACGCAAGAGGCATTGAATGATTCTTAAACACAAGTGAAAATGGTCCCAAGAATGGAAGAGCAAACCTAGAAACATCAACAATCAAATTAGTTATCCACAGAAGTAGTTGAAACTTGAAAAAAAAAAAAAAAACAAGCCTGTGGAGCATCTTATTTCACAACCCTATTGATTGACCAATAAATGCGCGCGCGCGCGCACACACACGCACACTCAACCTTGGCGACCATGATCAAGGCTTGAGAGCAAGAGCCAGCCCAAACTTGGGAGTTCTATCCAAGGCCTTGGTGTCAAACTCCCCAGAGATGGTTAAAATCGATTTTGGCCTAACCTCATGTTGAAGAAGAGCCCCTAACTTCCCAAAGTTGTTGAGTCTCGCCTTCACTGTTGTCCGGGGATCCAGTGCATATTGTCCTCCAACGGTGACTGTGTTGTCATTTATGGAGAACCTTCTGAGAATCTCGAGTACCGCAGAGCTCCTTTGAGACTCGTCAAAATGGTGCACATAGGAAGCTCTCATAGTGTCGCCCTTGTCCATCCTGAGGAGAAGAGTGTCACTGCAAATTTCTATGAAATTGCTGAAGACATCTGCAAATTATCAGTATTGATGCTTACAGAATCACAGAAGCATTATACTCTGGCTTTGTTAGGCCTATTCCTGCACTGTACTTGGTAAAAGCTCCTGAGACAGTATCAAAACCAGCTTCTGCACCGAAGGCAATGCCTTGTGAACCAATTGTCCCAGAAAGCTCAATTAAGGGGGACTTGCTCAAAGTCACTACCGATGCAAGACTTGCATGATGATGTAAATACTGCACTTCCAGCTGAATTACGAAACTTTCATTTTACTCTTCAGTATTTAAAAAAAAAAAAACAGCTTAAATGACCAAATCTTGTTACCTTTCCAGAGTTATAATCAGGTAGCTTAATTGAAGCAATGGTCTTTGTGGACGGCAAAATACCTGAGATGATCAAAGTGGTGGCAATCTGGAAAGTGAAATGAGAAATGAAAACTTCTTAATTGCTTATTAATTCTAAAGTATTGTTGAGAAAGAATGGAGCAGCAAATGTACATTTGATTCGGAGTCAACTTTCACATCAATGAAGGTGTTCTTATACATGTACTGTGAACCAACATCAAAAGTACAAAGCCCTCCGTTCCTGACAGCAGCAGATGTAAGTGCCTGTTCATTAATTAGATATAGAATGAAAGAATGTTGAATATAATCCGATGAGAATACACACGAACAAACAAATATTGAAAAACACTAAAACTGAATGATCCTAAATCTTGGTAGAAGAAAAACAACTGTGGGGTTTCAATACTAAATATCAGATAAAGAATTATCAATCATAATTGCACCACTGATTTTGTATGAGATAGTCAAAGACATACCAAAACAATCATTTCATTTCATGACACATAATAACATGAGAAAAGAGGTGTAATAAAGAATTTGAAGGTGGTATCAGTTTCACTTGGAAACTAATGAGTCAAATAAGAACGTTTATAGGCTTAAATGAGTGAACTATCAATAACTTGAACTTACATATTTTCGGCTAGTTGTTAAATCTAATAATTTGATCAAAGCAGAAAAAGATGCAGGGCAGTGGTGTTATGAGAATGATTAAATGTATGAAACATAAATGGAAGTAAAATTTTCACCAAATGGGTTTTACTTTGGCATTTCTTTTCATATGTAACATAGAATAAGTAGCTCCCAACTACATGTTATGATAGATTGTGATGCATTTATTCGGCATGGTGAGTTGTGGGGTACTAAAGAAATTTTATAGCTTAATATAATTGAGCTACCATTAGCTTGGACTTAAGCATTTAGAGCTAATAGTCGGGTCTGACAAGTTACTAGGTGAGTTCCATCATCTAAGTGGATCGTAACAGAGATGTTAGCTAGGAAAACAAGTTGGCAGAACAGTTCATGGTCAGCGGTCATTTTATTTACACTATAACAATGGTTAAGAAAAACATTCAGTAAATTTATTTTTGCATCTTCATGTCTTTCATACCATGTGATAAATTAATAGGTACTTCCAAATGAGTAATGATATAGCCTGTAATGCAGATAAATAAATGGAACTCCTGATTGACATTGCTCTCATTAACAAGACAAAACAAGATATAAAGGCTTCAAATTCTCTAAGATTTGGTTCACACCTAATTTGAGAAATGGTAGAAAACACTTTGCTAAGTTCTTAAGTAAGACAAACAATATTCTATCTTATTGATATCTCCTTCAGCACAATCCCATATTTACTTCCTTAGGTATTCCATTGATTTCATTATAGGATATCATCATACTGATGGTTCTAAAACGTTTCATTAGTCATTCTACTAATATAAAAATTCTCTTCTGTTTTAGTATCTCCGATCAGATCTAGTTGTCTATCCACTTCTGTTGTAATATTTGTCCACATCAAACACCACTAAATCAGTGCGTGAATTTGAAAGGAAGATTCTGATAGTTGTACGGATATGATAAAACACACTTTCATGCTGCAATGCAAGAGAAGAACAGGCACACAAAATTAACAAACAATAACACTAAATAATTTAAGATTACAAAATTGAAACAAGTAAAACAAGACAATTTGGTTGAATCACTATTGCAGAAGAGCCATTTGACATGACTAGACACATGACAGAAGGGTTCAGTTTCCCTAGATGTTTCAAGCCACTCCAGATGTGTAAGATAATTAGAAAGATGAATACCAACCAACAATTGCACGTAGCAAACAAACTCACAAGTATGCCATAATAACGAGTATGCCATAATTTCCGTGCAGGAATAGGGACCGTGAAAACGGTATTAACATGGAACCATAACTCTTCGTTACAGAAACAAAGAAGGAAATTCTTTTATTCAAACAATCAGAACGATAGCTACAAACAAATTGAAGGACCAACAAACATGGTCTGCTCCACCGATCATTATGAGCACTACAGAGAAAAACAAAGGTATCCTAAAACTAACGAACACACCGTGAATCCAAATGGCGAACAAAACTAAATGAAGGAAGGTTCGAAGAATGATTACCACTCCAGTGATGCTGGAGCTCGAGACGGATAGCTTCTGATCGGCGGTATAGTCCTTGGTCAGCAGATCTGAGTAATCAACCAAAGGAAGAGGGGAAATAAGAATCAAAACTTTAGGCCAATAGAAACAGGAGGAAACTGGGATGCGACGAATGATGAAGGCAGAGCGACATCAAAAATACCTTTGGCCGTCTTTCCGATGTTGGAGAAGAGCCCCGGTCCGGTCATTGCTGCGGCGGCGAAGAGAGACTGAGAGAAAGGTAATGCAATAGGGCTTCTCTCTCCACAGTCACCGGAAGAACTATACGCAGATATTTATAGTAATCTAAAAAGGCCATGCCGCTCTCAGAGACGGTCGTGATCGAGAGTTACAGGATGGGGCTCTCTGAAACGGACGGCCAATAGTGGCCACCATGATTCTGAACGAATCCACATAGCTTTTCTTGAGAGAGAAATTTGATTTATTTTAATAATAAAATAATAAAATAAATAAAGGAAACCCACTGTCAAATATGTTTAGGCTCACTTAGAATCATTTTAAAAATAATTAATATACATTTGATTGATCTTATTCGTCATTATTGTAAAGCTCTTTGTATTCACCTAAATATTCTACTACCACGTATCTGTAAGTTTTTTGTTTTCAAATGAAATGCGCAACCATTAAATGTTGAACTTACGAGTGATGAGTACTTTTTAATTTATCCAGACAACAGTAAAAAAATTTATATGGAACTAAATTAATCATCTCATGTGGCAAAAAGACGAATTACTCGCCAGCGCAAAAAATATATTGAGCACTAAATTAATCATCTCAGATTCGATATTATCTTGTTCACCGTATAAAGCCAAGTTAAGTTTGGTTGAAAAATCATCACCCTAATTCACTTGCAAGATACCGTTAGCATTTACCAAACATTGGTTTATTTCAAGGACTTCAATAACTAAACTTTTGCAATTTATTTGAATGCAACCAGAATGAATGAATCGACTGCTACACAGCAGATCAGATGATAAAGAAATAAGAATATTTAAATGAACAATGATAAAAGAAACAACTGCTTAAATGCATAAAAGGTCTGATTAATGATAATCAAAGGTCCAGTTCATGAACATATTTAATTCTATGCTGTCTTAGAATGCCCATACCATATTACTTGTGGTTGGCATGTTTCTAGCTGAGCAGTGAGCACATCAAAAATAGCTTAATAGATGCGTCATATACTCTTTTTTAATCCCACTGGATTTCTCTGTGAGTAGTCAAGTTGGAAATGTTGATTGTGGACACTCCATTAGAAGCAACAAGGTCATAAGGTGAATCCTCTGAGAACTCGGTCGGCATGGATTTCCAGTACAAGGAAGGCTTCCAATCTGCTTCTTTTAAAACCTTAAGAATCTCAGCTACAAGTATCTTGCTTCCTTCAGAAGATAAGTGAATACCGTCACTGAAATAAACTCTTGTCAGTAGAACTATGAAGCAAAAGAGCTTTGCAAGTTGATACATTCCAAGATATAAATAAGTATCCACATGAACTCAATTATGTAGGTAAGAAGATTAACTAATATATGTTTTTAACCTAAATGAATAGTCAGATCTCAAGTAATCACTGAAATAAAAGCATGGTGGATTAGACTTACGTAAGAAAACAAGCAGTTTGCCAGTCATCCTGCTTCTGTATTGCATTGAACATATCAACAAATTTTATGTCCATCTCCTTGCACAATTTTACACAAGCTTCAGAATATTGCCAGCACAATTCATTTGTCCGAACTATCTTACTTAAGTAAGGACTGGAAATGATAATAAAATGGTCAAAACTACATAGATATGAACAAATAACCAAACTGGCAGATAACAAACAAATAGCTCCAAATGCCTAATCATATACCTTTGTGTACAGCGGATCATTTCCTCATTGACAGGTGGATTTGAAAGGAAGATAACGCGTGTTTTTCCAGATAAACTCTGCAAATAAAATCAATGTGTTGTGATGCAAGAGCATGGTAACGAAATTCCAACTAAGCCTTAAAAACTGTCACCTTGAGATGAGTTCCTATCTTTCTCATGTTCTCAATATATTCTGGTAGAGGTACGTGAGGACCTAGCCCAGATGAGTGAGAACCCATTGAGTCATTGCCACCAAAGTAAACTATCACTAAAGAAGGTTGCACAGCTGCGTCCTAAAATTAGCAAAAGTATGTTAGTTTGTGGTGTTGTCAAATTGTACCAACAACAAAAATAACAGAAGAAATTTTAGGAAAATTGCAAAAAAAAAAAAAAAATCCAATAATGGAATACAAGGGAACAGGCAATGGAAAGAAAAAAAACGAAGTCTTAGAGCTGTCTAACAATGCACATATAAAGGATCATCCAGAGCTGTTTGATGCTGACAGATAGAGAAGAAAAGTTTTTTACAGAGCCAAAGACAGCACATGTTGTCACGCAAACAAGAGCAACTAAGTTGTTTGTATCATTCTTGAACTATGAAAGGTGTTGATTTTATTCTGAAAGGTCAAAAGTAATCAAAATTTTGGCAAAGCCAAGGAAATTAAAATCTTGTAGAGTCACTCAAATATTATTTAGCGTGATAGTGATCCTAAGAAAACATCAGAATGTTTTAGCTCTGTGATTCTTGGCTAATCTTTGAGATTGGAATTCTTCTAGCTACCAAATCTGTCAGACTGCTAACAGAACATATTTAGATGCTAAAGATCAGTCATAGCGATCTCCCACCAAAGCTAGAACAGAGCATAAAATTGACAACCAATTGTTCGTGAAGTAGACTGAATGTGGAAGAATAATTTATCTTTGCATAATTTGAATGACAAGGAGTTTAGCTTAAAGATTTTGTTGAAGAATAAACAATATTAACTAAAAGTTGCACAAACATTTAAGGAAGGTGAATCAACTATAAAGTGCTTCCATGATTCCATTAGCTGATGATGGAATCCTAGGCTATATCTGGAATATTTTCATAGTAGGCCTTGAAAGTAGCAGCATTCAGTGATCGCAAATGCTGACACATACACCATGAGCAACTTAGATAAAATCAATCCATCAAAACAACATGATTTCCAATGGTACAACTTTTTTTTAAAAAATAATTGTTACCTTGAGAAGTGAATTCACTATATAGAATCAATTGCAGCCAGTTTTTGGTGAAATTGGAAAAGACCCAGTAACATAGGCACTTAGATGGTTTCTGAGGCAATTGCATGGTTTATGTGACAACATATATGACAGCATACATCAAAGATGAAGCATATATGACAGCATATATCAAGCCTTAATTAATAGCTATAAATATATTATAGCTATAACTTCCTTAGCTGTAACTATATTATAATTAATATTATAGCTATACCTTCTTGATTTAGACAGATTACTAGAAATCAACCTAGATTTATGGACGAAAAATATGTCTTGAAAATCACTAACCTTTTCTATATAATGAGAAGAACTCTCATGGTGGAGCATTCAATCCAATTGACATGGTATTAGAGCCATAATTTAGAATTTGAGAGTGTCTTCTTGAGAAGTTCAAATCTTGGTTTTGGGAATATTTCTAGAATTCCTAGTGGTGTTATTTTAATTCAAGCTTTTCAACTCTTGAACTTGCTGATTTTCAGCAGTTATTGTTGCATTTGGCGAGTAACAAATATCATGTTAACTACCAACTCAGATATTTTTAGTGTGTGTTTCATATGTAAGAATTATTCTACCCGAGAATTTCAGTTTCGTTTGTTTGTCATGGGAAAAGAACTATGGGGTCACATCCATGGTGGTGATCCGACACCTGCTAAGCTTTCTAAATTGGGTCAGTGGGAAGTCAAGGGCTCTAGAGTCATGACATGGATTCTAGGATCAGTTGATCAACTGCTTGTTCCTAATCTGAGACTATATAAGACAGCTAAGAGGGAGTATTTAAAAAAAAGTTTATCATAAAGACAGTACAACCAAACATTTTCAACTAGAATACGAGATTGCTAGTTACTCTCAGGGTAATCTTTCCATTCAAGATTACTTTTTTGGTTTTTAGAACTTATGAGTTGAATATATTGACATAATTTATGTCAAAGTACCAGACTCTCTTTCTGTGGTTCAAGAGGTGCATGAACAAAACAAGTGAGATCAGTCCCTAATTTGATGAATCATGCTCCTTCTTCTTCTTTGGATGTGTGTTTTAGAGAGTTGCTTCGTGAAGAGCAACATCTTACAACACAAATAATTTTCTAGCAAAACAAAATGCATAATAATGCAATTGCTTATGTAGCTCAAGGGAAAGACACAGGTAAAGACATGCAACAAGTTCAATGCTATAGCGGTAAGGAATATGGGCATATTGTTGTTAACTGCTCAAAGAAATATTACAATTATTGTAAGAAGTTTGGACATATTATCAAATAATGTCCTACTTGTCCTCGGAATCGTCAAGTTAATCAGGCTATTGTTGCTAATCATGTTGTTGGTTCAATATTTACTCATGAAATGGTTCAGCAGATGATTTTTACAACCTTCTCAGCCTTAGGACTTCAAGGTAAACATACTACATCTTAATCTTAACTTGTGGATTTTGGCGCATCCAATCATATGACCCATTCTCTTGAGACTCTTAGCAATGTTAAAAAATATCATGGAAATATTCAAATTGCTAATGGTAGTAAGTTACTTATTCATGCTATTGGGGATATTAATTCTTCAATCAAAGATGTTTTGGTATCTCCTAAGCTTTCTACTATTCTCATTTTGGTAGGACAATTGGTTGATAATGACTATGATGTTCGATTTTCTCGTGATGGATGTGTTGTGTAGGATCAGGTGTCGAGGAAGATACTAGTGAAGGGGTCTAAAGTTGGACGCTTATTTCCTTTGCACTTTTCCATTCCTAATTTTGTTTCTTTAGCTTGTAGTACTTGGTTTCTTCGGCAATAAAGATCGTTTTTCATCTCATCTTTCCTTTGATTGCTCTACATGTAAATTGGGTAAAAAGTAAGTCTCTTTATTTTCCTTCTCATGGTAGTCGTGCAAAAAATTATTTTGATATGATTCATAGTGATGTGTGGGGGTATTACTCCTGTTATATCTCATGCCAATTACAAATACTTTGTCACATTCATTGACAAAAGTAAATATATCTGGATTTATTTTCTTCATTCTAAATGTTTTTACTATCTTTAAAACATTTGTAACCTATATTGAGACATAATTTTCTTGAAAAATCAAAGTGCTAAGGTCTAATTCTGGAGGTGAAATATGTCTCATGAATTTCTCCAACAAAAAGGCATTACTTTTGAATGCTCTTGTCCTTATATACCTCAGCAAAATGGTGTTGTTGAACGTAAGAACTAACATTTGTTAGATGTTGTTCGAACTCTATTGGTTGAATCTTTTGTTCTATTATATTCTGGGTTGAAGCCTTATCTACAGCAGTTTATTTAATTAATCACTTGCCTTCACGTGCCTTGAACTTTGAATCTCCATATTATCGGCTTTTTCATAAACATCCCAACTATCTTGACATGCATACTTTTGTTTGTGTTTGCTTTGTTCATTTGTCACCTCATGAGTGCCATAAACTTTCTGCTCAATCTATTAAATGTGCTTTTATGGACTAAAGTATTTCACACAAAGGTTAAGTTTGATATGATCCATGTTCTAAAAGATTTTGTATCTCTCGTCGTGTTGTTTTCTTTGAAAATCAAATTTTCTTTTCTATCCTATTGAGCCGTCGCCAGTGCCACCTATCCTTCCTAATTTTGATGTGGTACCTAATACTTTTGACCGAATCAAGCCCGGCTTTGTGTATCAACGACAACAAGGTCTAACTTTATAGCTTTCTAAGCTTGATCCGACATTTGCGCTTGTTCAAACTGCAAACAATCAGCTTTCATATGCCATTCCACGACGC
>JBAMIE010000098.1:5986855-5999953 GCA_037177295.1 Kaempferia parviflora
AGTTATGAATTTGTTAAATTGTCTCTATTTTAAATATTGTTTTTAATATTTTATTTTTTAAATTATTTTTTAATTTTAAAATTGTATGATTTAATTTTAATATAGTATTTTAATTATATTTTGGATTTTTTCATTACCTGCGCGCGTGCAAGTAACACCGGTTTCATCCGGATTTTTTTTAATAAATAATTTTAAAAATTAATATTTATTTAAATATAAATTTTAAATTTATTCTTATATCCATAAACATCCAAATTTATTCATTTTTAATTTTTTTAAAAACATAATACTATAACTAAATTAGGAAGTCTGAACCTAAAGTTAAAATTTTAAAATTTTATCGTTTAAATACTATAAATCAATTGGGACGTGTGAACCCTAGGGGTAAAATATTTTTAAAAAAATATCTATGGGGTTTAGACTTTTTAATTAAATTATAATATTAAGTGAAAAGAAAAATTAAAAATAACTCAATTTTAAATATTTATGTGTATATTTAAATATTTAAAATTAATATTTATAAAAAAATATTAATTTTTTATTAAAGAATGTTATATGTAATTATAAATTAAAAAAAAATGCCGGATGAAAAGCGGTGTTACCACGACTGTGCGGCGCGCAGGATAACATTTCGTATATGTGTGTCTATATATATATATATATATTGAATAATTTTTATATTTAAAAAAAACATACCATGTGGTAAACGATGATTCGTTTATCCAGCGTCCCTATCAATCTGTCCCTAAACTAACACACGGAGGTAAAAAGAAGATATTAATACTTTATATATACTAGTCATCTCCCAAAAGCGTTGCATGTAAAAATTAATTTAATTTTTTATATTAGATATTAAACTAATAATAAATACTAGTCAACTCCCATAATTTAATTTTTTATATTAGATATTTAATTTAATCGACTTTAGCCAAAAGATCAAGAAAGGTATGTTTTATGACGTTATTGACCTAAGGTATTTATAAATACTTCTCTGCTTGCGGTGTTAACAATCCTAAGATGTGAGACTAAAAAGAATTATAGTAGTGCATATTTTTTTATATAAAAAATAATAATTTCTAATAATATGCTTGTCGAACTCTAGATCCATGATTTATTAATGAAAATTTTTTTTTAATAATACGCCACAGCTGAGTCTCGAATTCTAGATCCATGATTAATTAAAGAGAAATTTTTTTAATAATATATCACAGCTTAGTCTCGAACTTTAGATTTTTGATTGAAATTACTAATAAATTTTAAAATTATTTTCAATATAAAAATAAAAAAGGATAATTTATTTTTAAGTTTCACTAAATTAATTGAGAATTAGTATATATATAAATAATAAATTTTAATTAAAAATAATAATCTACGTGAGACAAACTGTATTTAAAATTTTCTTTAATTTTAAATTTATTAAATTATCTTGAAATATTATTTTTATTAATTTTTAATTTGTATGATTTAATTTTGATTTTAATATAGTATTTGAATTCATTAGTAAATGTAGTACCGCAAAGGAATCATATTTTGGATTTTTTCACCCAGTATAAAAAGTATATATGTTGAATAACTTTTATATTTAAAAAAAAAATCCGCGCCAGGTAGGGGTCGAACCTACGACTTTCTGCTTAGGAAACAGACGCTCTATCCACTGAGCTACAGGCGCTTTTGTTAAACAAGTTGATGATGTATTTAATAATATCATATAATCTAACAAACACTTAAAACTAAAAAGAGAGATCTTTATTAAAAATACACAATTCATTAACACCTATCGTTAAAATCATTATTGCCTGACATTCTTAGTAGATCTACATTTTGGCTATTTTAATCATCCAATTTGATGACATTGAGTATTGATTAAACAAGTTGCATTGGAGTTCACCCTCGGTCCCCTTCTCTTGTAGTCCCTTGGGTCGCCATCAAAATCAAGATTGAATGTAGGGGAATACTTCGATTTAGTAAAAACTAGTAATAAAATAAAATGAAAGGTTGATTTCAATTGGGATCAGGGTCTAGCGGAAGGGGACTAGAGAATCTGAACTGTTTGTACTTTTCACCGGGAATGGTAACATACTATGTGCTAGTACTTTTTAATTTACCTTGGTGGTTGATGTAAAAGAGCTAAATTGATCATTTTTATGATTAGTTGATAAAAACTGAATATCTGATGTCAATTAAAAAAAAAATTATATTGTATTCATAGTTTGAATCCCAACTGTGGTGCACCATACAGATTTCCTTCAAGTGGGACAATAAACCTAAGAATGTTGAGCTCTTTGATGGGTCTCTGTGAGTGTTTACAAATTTATCTGATAGCCGATGGAAAATTTTCACTGGGCTAGATTGGTTTTCGAAGAGCTAGGACAAAGGTAAGGACATTAGGCACTCTGATGGCCTCTGTATGTATTTCCTGATGTATCTTGATCACAAAATATTTCTTTTAGATGGATTGGTCTTTGTAGAACATGATACCTTATTATAAAAAAAAGATTGTATATAAAATTAGGGCAATGATACACTTAAGGAAAACAACTCAAGGAAAAGTTCAATGATAAATACATAGTGATTTGCTCACTATTTCATTTTTGATGGATCACATCACTTTATGTGTTTGTCCTTTTCCTTGAGTTATTTCTCTCTCTTCATATCATTTTTCATAAAATTAATAGATTTCCATTTCCACTCCATTTCAAATGTTTTAATCATCTATATTTCATGAACCGACTACTAATCAACATGCTCAACAACTACTAAACTATATCATGTTGTTCTAAATATCTAGAGCCATTTAGCATTTTATTTTTTTTTTTTGTAGAAATTGATCGAGCTTGAACACATCTCGTCGATCTAAATCACGCGTAAGAACAAAATTGGGTACAACTGAATGATTCTTCCTTTTTTTTTTTTCCCCTAATATTTATTTTTAAAATAAAAAAAGAAATGAAATATGTTACGAAGAGACAGCAATAAATCAGAAAAAACCGTTCCCTTCAATCCCTCGTCTGTGGCTCGTATAGTCTGTCACAAATCTCCTCCGATTACGCCGCCAGCGACACCACCGCGGCCAACTCGATCGCCGGCGTGTCTCGGAATGTTCTCCCACCTCTTCTCTCCTCCAAGGCCGCTCCCGTCGCCGGGCGCGATCACGTGCGGCCTCCGCCCCGGCGGAGCTCACTTTCTCGATCACTCGCCGCTCTGCACGGTGAATCCCCCTCTCTACGATTTGATTTAGGGCGGGTCTTTCTGGAGTCAAGGAATGGGTACCCAGCTCGTAGAAACGGAGTAGTAAACTAGAACTTTGATTTCTGTAGAATTTTGTTTTTCGAGGTTTGTTTCTAAAAAGTGGTGTTCGATTATAGGAGTTTCCCTTCAGCAAAGGTAAAGTTGGCAATTATTAATTCTTTCCTTTGTTGGATTCTCATGGTCTTAGATCTTAATCATCATCACCATTGTTTTTTTTCTGGTTTCATAAAAAAGGTCGGTTACTTTTTCCTTTTTCTTTGTTTTTCACTCGCGCTCCTTTACCGTGGCTTGTGCACCATGTCTCGATTTTACAGTCTTTTATCCATCGAATATCGATCTGTGTAATTTCACGAAATTATATGAGATTTTGCTAGATGCTTTAATCTTTGTCACTCAACCTGGCATGTCAATCTAGCTAGGTAGCCAAGTTTCTCCTTCATGAACAAAAAACTCTTATTGCTTATACAAAACAATCTTGTTTATGTAACCACAGATGCTCTTTGTTTCTTTGGGTCGTCTATGCAGGTCCAATGCGGTTCTTGTCTGAGTCTGTTTGAATTAGGAACAATTTTTGCATTTTTAATTTAATTTTGATCTTTCTTGATGAGACATTAACATGCCAGACTTCGTGCAGTTTAAGTAAATTTTTCTTCAAAATGAAAATGGAAAAGAGGTTATATATTGCCCTAATATATTCTGTATTGTAGCCTGGGTTAATTTCTTCGCCGCACCTTGATTCCAGACTGGTAATATGGAAGAAGCTTTTGCTTGCTAAGAATTTCATTTAAATGGGCTTAAGGATTATGAGTCTTTCTGTTTTTTGTTTTCTATGCCCTTAATTAACATGACCCTTTCCTCTTTTAGAGCAAAATCACACTCAAGCATATTGATTGCAATGGAAGTGCTTGCACAATGAGGTTTCTTAATGCTGTCTACTATAGACAATCGTTGGATCTAGTTCTAATAAACCATAGGGGGAAGCCTTCAGCAGCAGTTGGGAGAAGCAGTAGTAATGATAGACAAGAGGATAACGATGAAGATGTTGAGGACATTTCTGATGATTCCCTTCGTGCTACAATAAGACAAAGCAAGAAGGTCTTGGAAATGCAGAGGAACCTGCTACAACAGGTTTTATTTTGCTTCATATCTTGAAAAATTAGAGTAATTTGATATGGTTTTGCTTCGAAAAATATTATGTCATTGCATGTACTCTTGACCTCATACTACCGATTTATCCCCTAAGTCAGATAATGCGTGATTCAAAATGCAACATACACAGAAGTTTTTTTCTTTATCCACCACCATGATGATGTCGAACTTATAAACTAATCTTTATTGAGGTAGCACATAGTCAAAATAACAGTACTGATATTATCTAATTTACAAATAATTGCGGTCACATTATGGTATTTAGAAAAATGTTCTAGATGAAGAAAATGTTTACAGAATTTATTAAGTTCCGAAATCAAACATTAAATTCTGCTCGTGCACCATGGATTTTGTATCTTCTCACATGCCAGTCAGCAGGTAGATTGAAAGATCTTGCCTGTGCCAACCAACTGCTCGGGATTTTAATCATTGGGTGTAATCCTCTGATAATTGGGAATATTGTCAATACTCAATTGCAGCAGTTTCAGAAGTATTATCAATGCTCAATCACGCCAATTTTGTGTGGTTGACTCCATATGTTTTTCTATTTATTTTGTGATGCTTAAACTCATGCTATATCCTTCTGGATTTGATGCAGATTGTTGAAAGGAGAAAACTAGTATCATCAATTAAAGATAGTGTTGTCACAAAAGAAGAACGACCTGATTCTTACAGTCAGGCTAGTAGTTCTTTCTCAGACCCAGATATGGGTGAAAATGAAGAGATCGATGAACCAAATGACTCTGGGACTTCATCTGGGACTCGTGTCCAACCATCTCAAGGTAATATTGCACCAACTTAAGAGGAATTGGTTTCTTACAATAAGAATAAAGTTCTTTCTGAAACCTGAATATAGGTAAAAATGAAGAGCTTGGCAGAGCAGACAACTCTTGGACTTCCTATGAGAGTTACAGTAAGCTGTCTGAAGCTGCTGTTGTTGGTGATACGGAGGAAACCATTAGTAGCAATGATGACGAACAATCAGTGGCAGATGCCCTTGGACTATTAAGGGAAGCTAATTTGTTGCAGTCTCAGCGTTCTGCAGTTTTTGGACAATCCCAGCCTCTCCCAGCTGTTCCTCGATCCCCGCCTTCCTCACCTACCTCCCAATCTCAGCCTCTCACAATTCTCCCCCACTCTCAGCCTGGCCCAGCATTCTCTGAAGAGCCAGAATCTTATGCACAAATATCAGACAATCAACAAGAAGTTCCACCAAAACAAGAAAGCGTTGACTCTCCTCCTTTGGCTGGTCTAAATGTCATGAATGTCATACTGGCAGCTGCAGAATGTGCGCCATGGTCTAAAACAGGCACGACTTGTTTCACATTGACTGAATGAAATAATCTTTATTGGAAATTTATGTCTTTGACAATAGAGGATAATTTTTTAGTTTCACATCATTCTCATCAGTTCTTCTGACCTTTCATTTTGAAGAAACTTGCCTGCTAGTACTAACTATAACCATTACATGAATTGTTTGAAATTTGAGCCTGTTATTCGTTGTGCTTAAATTGGTTGATGTTTTCATTTAGGTGGACTTGGAGATGTTGCCGGAGCTTTACCCAAAGCATTGGCCAAGAGAGGACATCGTGTAATGGTACTTATCATACCTCTTATCTCTTCATGTAACTTATAGCAAAAAAATCTGAAAAAGTATTCTGTGTACTTATTAATATAAATTAAGAAGTTTAATTTGACGGATTCCATGTTAACCCCTGAACTACCTTTTCTGAAGACAGAACAAGTTGGGGTCTGGATGATTGTATGTCAGATAGAGAATGGATAGTTTAATTCATTTAGGTTTTTAATTAATATTCACTATCATAAAATTTGTTTCTTTAGGTAATTGTTCCAAGATATGGAAACTATTCCGAAGCTAAGTTAATAGGGGATCTGAAAAGGTACAAGGTTGATGGACAGGTATTTATTCTTTTCATATTCTTGTTGATGGTACACATCGTGCAGGTGATGTACTATCTTTCCTTGAACTATGCCATAAATCTTATTTTACAGGACATGGAGGTTACATATTATCACGCTTACATTGATTCTGTTGATTTTGTCTTCATTGACAGTCCTATTTTCCGCCATATTGAAAATGATATATATGGTGGAAAGCGAGAGGTAATTCTTGTTCTTTTTTACCTTTTTTTACAATGCATTACCAGGACATTTAGCTTCCATTTGTTTCTAAAAGATATCATTGTAGTTTTCACATCTGTTCCTGGCAATGAATGGTTCTCGTTTAATGTTTGCTTTGATATTTGAATACAGGACATTTTGAAGAGAATGATTCTGTTCTGCAAGGCTGCAGTTGAGGTATTCCTACTGTATTTAAAGTTATCTTTGGTCACTTTTGTTCTGCTTAACTTCGAAATTTTAGTTATTAACCTTATTCCAATTTTGTTCTATTTACATTTTCATCAGTTAGCACAATGTTGTCATCAAGTAACATCCACCAAACACTTATCTTAAACTTTATTGGTAAGTTCATTTGTTACTTATGTAAAAAGATATGAATTAGAGATCATCCTTGTGTAATTCTACAGTAGTAAAAATCATTTTTTGAAATTGGTAAATGGATTACCATACATTTTCCTTTGTGAAATTGATATAATTACTAAATGTTTTTTTTGAACTATGGGAGCCTTAATCATGTGTTTTATGTTTATCAACCAAAATTGTATCTTAATCCTTCTTATTTTTCTATACTTTTAATAACTCTTTCTTATTAAATAGGTAATGCTTATAAGTTGATCTTCTGGCTATAAAGCCATTTTGTTTTTCAGAAATATTTATTTCTTCTCTTAATCTACCTTTCCTAAAGCTCCATGGATTGTCACACCAACCTAATCCCTTTATAATTAACACAATATTATACAGCACTTTTATTTCTGTGTATTTAGTACTTGAAATTATTTTCTGCACTCATAAGGCATTTTCTTAATTCTTAAAATTTTGTTAACTTAATCAACCAATTATACCTTGATCTTCAAAACCCTTTGAATATTTAACAGGAATACCATCTAGACCTATGATTTTTTAGATTGGTTAGTAGGATGTGCTAGGCTGATCACACTTTAGACTTAACACAAGCCTAGGCACAATTTTTTTAGCATGGCTCATGCCCGAGGCAACTTTTATGAGCCAGGAATTTATTAAAAAACAATAATAACAAATTAAATAAAAACAAAAAATTGAAATCTCAGAATAATGTATATTAATACATAAAAATTAAGAGTAACTTAGTAAAATTTCAAATTTGTTAGAATTATTTTAGGGGCAACAAGATAATACATCAAGATTATATATGGAAAATTTATTAAGAAACAAAATAGTTTGAACAAATAATACAAACAATTGAGATGTTAGAAATAAAAAGAATTTAGTAAGATTTTTTTTAATCATACATATTTAAATCGTTTTTTAAATGTTAAAAACATATCACTAATGATATTTAAATCTTATTACTACAATTATTTTTACTACTTTGTTCACCTGTACATGTGGATAACCTTATTTTAGCATCACTCTTCCAGTTTTGTTTTCTCAACCACAGAAAGGCAACATATCTTTTTCAGGATTGGCAATCAGTGATTTAATAAAGATTGTTACTAGTTCCTTCACATGGTTTGATTGTTGTTAGAGACCTCAAAATTGTTTCTATCAATAGATCCTGCTCATTGGTGAGAGCAAGTCAATATTCCCATATATTTTTTTCAGGTTCCTGTGTGTGTCCCATGTGGTGGATTTTGCTACGGAGATGGGAATTTGGTTTTCATTGCTAATGATTGGCACACCTCATTGCTTCCAGTTTATTTGAAGGCATATTACCGTGATAATGGATTTATGATATATGCCCGATGTGTCTTGGTAATACACAACATTGCGCATCAGGTATATGCTTGTTCATGTGTGGTTTCTAGTGTCAAATGAGTCGTTCCTGTTTCATGTTTCTACTTGGCATTGACTATTATAAAACAACTCATGGATTAAAAATACGTCAACTAGTACATGAATGAGTTGATGTAAATAATTCAAGTTGGAGTTTGTTGCTAATAGTTATCTATGCAAGAGAAGTAAGCAAACAAATAATTATCATTTTGGAGAATTTATGCAATATTAAAGACCTCTAAGAACAGGTTTGTCTCACTATCTAGGATCCGTTGGAGATTTCAGTTAATCATTCTTTCTGTCACTTGTGTTATTAGGATTCTAAGAAATAGCAACTCCATATAGTAAAGCCAACGACAACATCGATATTTGGATCATTTTGGTTGGGCACCCTTTGCACTACAGTTTCTCCTTTATGTGGGAAGATTTATTAATGGCCATCTATATTAAGTTATAGTCACACCTGATTGTAAAATTTAGTTCTCGTTGATAGTTAAATTTATAGTTTTTACAAGCATGACCTTTGTAGATGTATACTAGTTTACTGTAATTTACTGGTCATGTTTGTTAATTCTTCGAACTTTGAATTAACTAGTTTAAATCTAATTCAAGTTGTAACCAATCTTATGCGAGTGTAACTTGCTGCGAAGATTATTAGAATTCTTGAGAGTTAAAAGCATCTGAACCGGCTACTTTTATCCAAATTCCTACAAATATTCAAAAGTGGTATACAAATAAAATATATATATTTTATTTTTATTCATTGTACTTGGTAAAAGGACACATTGAGGCCTTTTGAAAATCTAGCAGAAGGGCGTCCAAAGTTAAATTATGTAACTACTCTTACAACATTCATCATTCATGCGTTGTTCATTTGTAGCATTATTTCCAACATGATCTATCCATATTTGTCAATAGGAGCTGTTTTTTTTTTTTTTCAATTATAAAAGGATGCAATTCTATGGTTTTTTTTTTGTTGCGCAAGCAATTTCTATGTAGAGAAATCATCTGTTTTTCCATTGGTATATTAAATCAAGACTTATTCATCCAGGGCCGTGGTCCACTAGATGACTTCTCTTTTGTGGACTTGCCGCATCACTACCTAGACCTTTTTAGAATGTATGATCCAGTAGGAGGTGAGCATTTTAACATTTTTGCAGCTGGTTTAAAAACTGCAGACCGTGTAGTTACAGTTAGCCACGGTTATGCTCGGGAGTTAAAGACACCTGAAGGTGGTTGGGGATTGCATGGGATCATCAACAAGAGCGATTGGAAGTTCCAGGGTATTATAAATGGAATTGATACCCATAGTTGGAATCCAAAGTTTGATGTGCACCTAAATTCTGATGGTTACACCAACTACTCCCTGGAAACTCTTCAAACAGGAAAGGCCCAATGCAAAGTTGCTCTGCAGCAAGAGCTTGGTCTGCCAGTATGCAGTGACATTCCTATTATTGCCTTCATTGGGAGATTAGACCATCAAAAAGGTGTAGATATCATAGCTGAGGCCATGCACTGGCTTGTTGGTCAAAACCTGCAGTTAATCATGCTGGGCACTGGGAGGTCAGACCTTGAGGATATGCTTCGAAGACTTGAAAGTGAGCATCAAGCTAAGGTTAGGGGATGGGTTGGGTTCTCAGTGAAGATGGCTCATCGAATCACTGCAGGTGCTGATATCCTATTGATGCCCTCAAGATTTGAACCTTGTGGATTGAACCAGCTTTATGCGATGATGTATGGAACCATTCCTGTTGTGCATGCGGTTGGCGGGCTTCGAGATACTGTACAACAGTTTGACCCGTTCAACGAGACAGGGCTGGGATGGACCTTCGATGGAGCAGAGGCAAATAGGATGATAGAGGCACTCGGTCATTGTCTAAACACATATTGGAACTACAAGGAGAGTTGGGTGGGATTACAGAAGCGAGGGATGATGCAGGACCTTAGTTGGGACAGTGCCGCTGAGCGCTACGAAGAAGTCCTTGTTGCTGCAAAGTATCAATGGTGATTCTATCATTCTCACAGTTTCTGATGCATACTTTTATCCCCCTTCGTCTTCTCAACTTTCAGCTATCCTGCTTATTTGACGATCAGAGGTCACAAAAGCAATGGAGCTAATGCACTTGGCTCTGCAGTTTCTTCATTCTACAAAAGCAATAATGTTAATTCACTCACCTCTACAATGATTTTCCCCCACCTCTTAGCCATATTGAAATAATGTAAAAAGAAGATAGATGAGTCTTGTTCCTCCAATATTGTCACAAATTAGTCTAACAAGCATTGCGGTACACTTTATTTTTGGCCCTCGAAAGTTCATGAAACCACTTCTTAAAATGTCCAGTGCAAGTCAACTTTGACCAATAAGCTTACTTATTGACATAATTTCACATGAAATCTTTCTTGCATGCAAGTTCATTTGCTTACTTATTATGAGCATTTTGATGATAACTTCCATCCAATAACTCTCAAACAGGTCAACTCAACTCCACTCAATAAGCTAATTTAAAATCAATTATTCTTAAAAAAGTCAATTCAGCTCAATAAGCAATTTTATCAGCAAATACACCTGTGGAAGTGAAAGCGTTCGTTTACGGTTTACTGACCTACTTTAGTTTCAGTTACTGTAAAAAATAGTCTACAAAATATCAAGGGCATTTAAACAAACACTTGTCATTATTCTTATTACAATACAAAATACAACTCAAACAAGATGTTTACAAAGACCCCACTGGAAAATGACAATTCGGCGTAAGGTAGATTCTACATGTCCTACACAACAAAATTAAAACCTGGGGAACGCCACAAACTTTCAAATGGATGTTAAGTAAGCAGGTTTTATTTAAAACTCCTATCTAATTACATTTCACAATAAGCACCTTTGCGCAGCGATATAATTCATAAAGTATTTAAGGATGAGAGTTTAGCAGCTGGAAGATTTTCTAGTAAGAAGGTGAGTGCTCCTCCGAACATGAGCATGAGGGCAAAGACTAATAATATTTTGCTAATGTACAAGAGATTGAATGTTGAACTTTGCTGACCAATTGTTTTAGTCTTCTCTAAGGATTTGGAGTTGGGTGATTGCTGAAAATTTCAACGAAACAAAAAATTGATTACTTAAGAAACCAAAAGATGACCAAGAAATAAATTTCATTTTAGCATTTGAAGTTTTAACAGCAGCATTTTCCCCACTTTTCATATATGATGCCAATTGGTTTGTTCACGGGAACATTATAGTATGATTACAAATATTCGAAAATAACTTGGTGCTCAAACTTTAGAAGAAATAACATATTGTTCATAGCATGCTTACAAAAATTCAAAAAATAACTTACTTGTACTTAAAGCAAATTCATAACCCAAACAGAGGTTTTAACATTTTTCTTAAATCTCTTAAAACTGGGGAAAAAAAGGTAGCTATAAGAGCCCTCTCAAGCACTCATTTGAATGAAGACGGGTTTGTAACTCAAGTACTCAACCTTGGCAAAAAGGTCCAAGGTCCTTACCAACTGAACTAATTGGCAACTTGAAAAAAAATAATACAAATGCCGCATGGAATCCTAGAAAACAAAACTGTCAATTTCCTGGTCACAAAATGCAGAAATGCCCATCGAGAGTTCATAATTGAAATATAATATAGAATCCTATTTTTTTTCTCCACATAAAAAAGAAGGTGAACATTGATCAAATAAACTACCTGAGTTGGGTGAGACGTGAAACCACCTTCCCTGTTTCGGGCTCAGTCCCCACAGACATAATTAACTCCATGTCTTCTCATAAAAACCTTATTTCCAATTCATTTTCTACCCTAAAATGACTCGTATGCTATCATTGTGGTGGTGCTCAGGAAGGATGCAGGGAGGAGAAAAGTTGTGCTGGTAGGAAATTGTCTCTGTTTCCATGGCTATGGTGGAAGGGTGAGGTCCAGTGTCATCGCATCTTCTTATGTACGCAGGGAGAAAAGATTAGGATTATAAGACATACAACATATCTATTTGAGAACCCCAGCACGTTTTTTTTTTCTAATACGAGGGTTGTGATTAAACATGCCACCAGGTTGGCACTATGTGGCATTTTCTATCGCTTTATGATGGGAAGATTGACTGAAGCATTTTCAATAAAGATAGGGTTACATCAAGGATCAACTTTAAGTCCCTATCTTTTTACACTAATTATGGACGAATTCACTACACACAAAACACAGTATCATGTATCGTGTTGCATGTGGTTTGCAGATGATATTATTTTGGTAGATGATAAATCAAGGATCAACTTTAAGTCTCTATCTTTTTACACTAATTATGAACGAAGTCACTACACATTCAAGACACGGTACCGGGGTGCATGTTGTTTGCAGATGATATTATTTTGGTAGATGAAATACGTGAATGAGTAAATGCTAAACTAGAATCTTGGTGGGGAATACTAGAAGGAAAAAGTTTAGGCTTAGTAGAATAAGGACAGAATATATAGAATTTAAGTTTAACAATATTAGACGTAATGAGACCATTGTTAAGATAGGAGATAACGAGTTACCTGAAATTAAGACTTTAAATATTTAGGTTCATTTTTGCAAAATGATGGAGGGATTAAGAGAAATGTCTTACATAGAATACAAATAGGATAGTTGAAATAAAGGAGAGCGTCGGGTGTTTTATGTGATCGTAAAGTAACTCTAAAATTTAAAGGAAAGTTCTACAAAACTGCAGTTAAACTTGCTATGTTATATGAAGTTGAATGTTGGGCTATGACTCAAGCACAAGAGAAGAAGAAGAAGAAGAGAGTTGTAGAGATGAGGATGTTAAGGTG
>JBAMIE010000098.1:6090149-6107176 GCA_037177295.1 Kaempferia parviflora
CAGAGAGAGAGAGAGAGAGAGAGAGAGAGAGAGAGAGAGAGAAGGGCGGATGGGTTGAGGATGGACGAGAACAGCAGATGGTGTTCACCATCGTAGCTGCTGATTGGAGCCTAGATCGTATTAATTTGCTCCTCGGTATGATTTTATTTCTTTGCTTCACTCGGTGTTTCTATACTTAAAAATTGGATTTTTTTTTTTCCTTCCCTTCCTTAAGAAGGAGCTGGAAATCCTAGAATAACCTTCATGTTTTAGTAGATCACTGGGATCGAATTTTTACGTTTTCAGTGAGATTCTTATAACAATTTTTTTTTGGAATGGTTTTTGATACAGGCGTCTTGTTTTATAGCTATCCTTTTTTTTTTAAATCAGTTCTGCAAGTATGTTTTCGTTTCTCCTCTCGATTGTGTACACGATTGGTTTTAAATTTTCTAGTTTTCCGTTTCCAATCTATGTATGTGTATCAGAATTACTGTGAACATTTAAAATTTTGCTCACATACTTGGGATTATGTGTTCTGATATTCAATTCCTGAAGCTGTCGTTCCTTTTTTCCCCATCTTTTCTAGTAGAATTTGGAGGACTTTCTCATCTACTTCATATGCTTTTTCAATCCTTGTTTCATTAAAGATGATGCTGAGCACCAATTCAGATAGCTCTTGTTTAGACTATATTCTCTATTTGTCACTTCTGATCTTCCAAGCTTTTCATTGGCTTAATAGTTCTACCTTCCCCTTTGTGAATTATTCATAATTCTATTTTTCTTGTGATAAGATTAATCTCCTTTTCCTTTGTTGGTGCTCTTAAAGGTCTTATCTTCATATCGCTGCTCTTTATTGTGGAGAAGTAAGAGATCTCTTTCAGTAATCACTGGAGAAGCTTATAAATCTTCTAGTATTGTTATTCTTTGTTTACCTTTTGCATCGTTAGCTAATCTTCTTCAGTTCCAATGCTTCAGTATTGTGAATTATGATATGCTAGATGTGTGATAGGTTGTTGTCCTGCCTGAGCAAACTATATCTTTTGCATATAGTGGTATAAGTATTACAACACTCTAATAGTGCTGTCTTCCAACTTTGTAGGTGGGTGATAAAAATCAGAAGATAATCAGCAACATTCATTTTCTGCTTTGTTGGCCTTCTGAAGTGTGTTTTTTTGGTTACACCTGGCTTTTACTCAACTTGGATTGGTTGCCTAATTTTATCTGTGCAACACCTGTTCTTGCCAATTTTGGTAGGCATTCTTCCGCTCGCTTCTGTTGATGACTACATTAGCAAATTCAGACCCAATACACCTGTACTCATGGTGGGGCAATCATATCAGCCCCAAAAATTCCAAGTGGATTCAGGATAATGTTCAAGGTTAGTTAATCATGCATGAGTGTATTTTTGGTTTCTGAATGGTGTAGGCTTATATCTCTCGTTGCAATAAATAACGTTCGATAGATATGGTAGACTATGAGAATATTTTTGTATTACACTGCATCCATCTCTATTATGCATCATTTGTGGGAAAATATGTGCTTAATTTCAGATAAGAACCTAGGGGTTGGTAGTCAACTAGTCATTGGTTTTTTGGAAGTCAGCCAACATATGTTGTAGTACTCATGTTAGCTGGGTACAGCAATGCTATTAATAGGAGGGCACTACATGATTGCCAAAGAACATGTAAAGTCTGTTGATGAAAATGATACAGGCATTGATATGTTTCTGGTAGCCATTTTCTTTAATTGCTGTCGTTTCACTTTGCTAAGCTTTAGCATATCTATAAACATATTTTGCTTGCAAGGTGCAACATTATTATTGGGTTTTTTGTCATTTGGCCCCTAATATTCTTGCAAGATTGTACTAACTCAGGCATTCAAACTTAACAGACATGGACGTGAAGGTTAAAGCAATGATCAAGCTCATAGAAGAAGACGCTGATTCTTTTGCAAGGAGAGCAGAAATGTATTACAAGAAACGTCCTGAACTTAAGAAGTTGGTGGATGAATTTTATCGAGGGTATCGTGCCTTAGCAGAACGATATGAACAGTCAACTAGATTGCTCCGCCATGCTCATCGAACAATAGCTGAGGCATTGCCCAACCAAATTCCTTTGTTGTTTCCTGATGAATCTCCTAAGGCATTGCCCAACCAAATTCCTTTGTTGTTTCCTGATGAATCTCCTAACGTTTTATCAACTAATGTGTTGGACCCGCAATCACCCAAAATCTTTTCACCAATTTATACACAATATGACTCAGATGATTTCAAAAAAGATGCTTTTGGATTGTTCCCTGATTTTTATGTCAAAAAAAGAAATGGAGCAGATTATGAAGAAAGTGATCCCTTGTCTGGGAGAAAGGGAATCGATCAATACAATGAGAAGTTTCCAGATGGCGAGGGGGCTGCACGTGCATTTTCTTCAGTAGGGAAGGTGAAAAAAGTTCTACATTCTTTGGAGGAAGAGGTTAAGACTATTGATCAAGAAGCTAAAGTGAAACGAGGTGCAAGCAATGTGTTAAGAAAACTGCAACAAGATGTATCCGAGTTGTCATCAGAGATACATGTTTTGAAAGACCAGATAATGGAACAATCTAAGCGTGCTAACAATGCTGAAAATGAAGCTCAAAGTTTAAAGGGAACCCTTTCTAGATTGAACTCCGAGAGGGATGAAACTCATCTCCAACAAAAGATATATCTTGAAAGAATATCTAGTCTTGAACTACATTTCTCTTATACAGAAAATGAATTGAGTAAACTTCATGATGACATGGCAAAGGAAGTCAATAAACTTAAAAATGTTGAAGAGCTCAATCTATCTCTACAATTGGATTTGGAGACACTAGAACTGAAAGCAAGGATGCAAGAGAAAGAAATCAACCAAAAGCAAGAAGATTTGAACAAACTCCAAAGTACTTTACAAGAGAAATACCAGAACTTGAAGGCTTTGGAACTTTCTAATACAAGTCTAGAGGAAGACATTTTCAAACTTAAGGAGGAAAATAGTAGCTTACATGAAGAGAAAGTTCACTCTGCTTTGATGCTGAAAGGTCTCCAAGAAGAAATAATTTTGCTAAAGGAAAAGGAAATGGAACTAGAAGATAAAATTGCTATCCTCGTAGAAGAAAAGGAAGTTCTTGCTCAAGAGCTTTATCATGTCAAAAAAGAAAAGGATGATTTAGAACAGAGGCATCAAGATCTAATGGAGAAAATGCAAGCGGTCAATTTATGTGTAGAGTTGCTTCAGACAGCCATTAAGGAATTGCAAATTGGTAACTATGAGCTGAAAGAGGCACGCAAGAAACATGAGGCTGAAAAGGATCTTTTTGAGGAGAAGCTGAAAGACATGGATAAAATTTCAGAGAAGAATGCCGTCTTGTATAAGCTTCTTTCTGATGTAAAAAATGAATTAGAAGTTTTAAGAGGGAAATTTGCAGCTTTGGAAAGTACACATGAGTCTCTGAAAAGTGAAATTTCTGTTTATATAAGTGAGAGGGATTCACTTGCTGCACAGGTAAAGATTCTTTCAGGAAACCTGGAGATGCTTTCAGCGAAGAATTCCCTTCTGGAGAATTCTCTGTCTGATGCAAACAAGGAAGTTGAGAGTTTAAGGTCAAAGCTGACGGGCTTTGAAAATTCGTGCCAGTCCCTCAATGACCAAAACTCAACGCTTTATGCTGAAAAGGGCGCTCTTATTTCTCAGGTAAATCTTTCCTTCTTTTATGCTCTTGCACATTTATATTTCTTTGCCATGCACAATAAACATAGATGACTTTTTTTTTTCCCCCTAGAATTCTACTTCTCTATATTCATCTTCCAATTTCTAGCTAACACTCTTTTATTTTAATCCTGTTAGTTGGAAAGCATAACCATTAACCTTGAAGATTTGGATAGTAGGCATAAAGAAGTTATGGATAAGCACTTGAATTTGTTGAGAGAGAAGGATCAGATGATTAATCAGGTGAAGCAGCTTGAAGATACTCTGAGATTAGAAACAGAACAACATGAAACTCTCATCCATTCATACAAAAACCTGCTATGTACTTCTGAAAATAAGATTTCTATCCTGCAAGAGGAATATCATGATAAAGAGAAACAACTTCAATCTGAACAACATGATCTTATTGGTACTTTGGTGGAAAAATTTGTCCTACAAAAGAGCTTGTATGATTTTAAAGAAGCGAATTTGGCTCTTTCCTTTGAAGCTCAAAAGCGTATAGAGGCTTGCAGAAGTGCAGAAATACTGATTTCAGAGCATGAGCAGGAGATACTCATTCAAACAAAAAAGATAATGTCATTATCTAATTATAATGAGAGATTAATTCATTGGATCAATCTGATAGTGAAAGCACTTTCCATAGACAAAGATTTTGGATCTCTGGAAGATATCCAGGATGAAGCTCTTTTAGAGATAATTCTATGTCAAATTCAAAAACTTTTTGATTCTGTTTCAGAAGTGGAGAGTAATAGCATAGAACTGCATCTTCAGACATCAGTTATTACTACCCTACTGAGGCATATAGGTATGGATGTCTTCAATCTTGGATTGCAGAAGTATTCGCTTGAAAGTGAGCTTGAAATGAAAAATGAAAAGTTGTTTTCCCTGGATAATGAAAAGCGTGAAATGCAAGGAAGGGAAGCTCTACTGCTGATCAACCTGGAAGCAAGTAACCAAAGGGAAGAAGTATTGAAGAATGCAATCAGTGTCCTGAGGGCACAGGTAACTGATCTGAAAGAAGCTCTACAAAGAAGAGAGTATGAGATTACCAATCTAATCCAAGAGAAGAAGAGTCTATCACTGGACTTCTGTGACTTAAGTCAAAAACACAATGCTTTAGAGGGGGAGCACCTTGAAATTGTTGTTGAAGCCATGAGTCTGGATCATCTTTATTTGTTATCTGACAGTCTACATGCTGAGAGACTCATGGAATTGAAGTCCCTCAATTATGATGTAGAATCTCTTCATGTGATTAAGAACCGTCTTGCGGATGAGATTACTAGATTAAATGAGAAAATAAGTGTGCTCGAGGCTGAAAATATGTTTTTCTCTGGCTCTGTTCTCTATCTGGAAGAAGAGCTGAGAAATCGCTTATTCAGGTTACAGTTTGATCTGGACATTGTCACTAGCTTATTTGAAGAACTATATGTTTGCACAGAAACAACAATGAATAGATTGATGCAAACAGAAGCACAGCTATCAGAAGCCAATCAGAATCTTCAATCCATCCATGACAAAAACATGGTATTGAAAGAACTTCTGGAATTTCTTGAACTGGATAATTCTGAGATTAAATTGGCTAAAGAAGAGATGGAGGGGAAGTTCTCAAGTATTTCACAAGAAATTGTTGATAGAAATGAGAAAATTAGATGTCTTGAGAAAGAAAATAAGACGATGAAAAGGAACATCAATGAGATGCATCAAAAGGTTGAAGTTCTTCTATGCTATCAGGAACAACTAATCTCAGACCTAAAGAAAGAAACAAGTGAGACTATACTATGTGAAGGCGAAATATCAGAAATGATGGGTGATATTCAGACTCTAACAGTTAATGCAGCAGTGCAGGATGAAAAGTTTCATGACCTGTTAGTGGAAACCAAGATTTGCAACCTTGTGCAAAGAGAAGTACTTGTTTCTGAACTTCATTTTATCAAGGAAAATGTGGAAGGCCTTCAGCATAAGCTTCATGAAATTGAGGGAGAAAATCAAGGACTGAAGGCTGATGTAGGCACACTCTTGTCAATGCTAAACTCCTTGTGGGATAGTATTATTTCTATGGAAGAACAAATTGTGTCAACTCCAACGGTTGAAGTATTCGACAATCAGGCAGAACAGGTATACATTTCTTACATATCCCTAATTTATTTCAAGAGGAAGCTATTTGTACTTTGTATTTCCAATATTTCTTTTCTGATTTTGATAACAATTTCATTTTCATTATTCTAATGTTTTAAATGTGCAGTAACTTCATTTTTTGCTATAGTTATTCTCTATTCGAGAACCTTCCATTTTATGTTTCTGCCTAGATCTTTTAGCTTTTTTTTTTCCTTTTGTTTCAGAAAATTTCCTTTGTGCCTCAACACGGCCACGAAGCTGATCAATTTAGTGAAAATCATATGAGCACAAAAGCAATTGGAGTTTTCCTGTTGGAGAGGTTGATCGACAAAGTCAAAACTCTTGAAAGGGTGATAAGAGATGGGAATGGAAAATTAAAGCAAGAAATGATTGATTCCAGTGTCCATCTGAATATAGCAAGGAAAGATGACAATGGGTATCCAAAAGTTGATCAAATGATCAAAGACATTCAACTTGATCAGGCTTCAAGCTCTTTGCCATCAAGAGAGAAGTTACATAAAGAAATAGGATATAATCCTTCGCTGAAAATTAACACTGAAGAGTTGATAATTGACCAGTTAAATTCTCCAAAAACATCAATGGAATCACTACAAGAAGGGAACATGGTTCAAAAAAGGTTTGATTCTGATTTGCAAAGGCTACTAGCACTAAAGGCAAGCATAGATGAGCTGAAAAAGAGAATAACTTCTAAAGCAGATAAGCTGCCTGCCATCTATGGGTATGACTCTGTGAAAGAACAGTTGGAAGAGGCAGAAGCTGGCATGTTGGAGCTAACAGATACAAATAATAGGCTGAAATTGATGGCTGAAAATTGCAGTTCGTTGGATAGTGGAACCTGCAAATCTGAAGATACATATAAAATGGAAAGAATGCAAATCTCAGAACAGGCAAAGGGGGGATCCAAAGATGTTGCAAGGTTGGAGCTCAAGTTGCAGAAAATCCAATATGTTTTAATGAAACTTGAAGAAGAACTTGAATACAGACAGGACAAAGGATCGCAAAGAAACAGAGTAGCTTTAAGGGATTACCTTTATGGGAGGAGCGATAATGAGAGCGAGAGAAAGCGCAATCCATTTTGTGGTCTCATGAGGCCTAGAACTAAAGTCCAGCACTGATACTCGGAATCATCATCAACCAAAATGAGCCTGTACAGTCTGGGTTTTTCAGTCATGATTACAGTTAGTTTAAGATTTATAGTCTTCCTTATTTTCATGTTATTCTGCTATGAAATAACATTTCTCTATAATGTTAGGCACCGCCAACAACAGCATAAATGTTGATAGCAAGTGTTTATCAATAACTGTTCTACCTTTGCAGCAATAGTAACATGGCTACAACTTAATTTTGCCTTGGGTTTATTAGCATCGTTATTTATTAAAATTGCATGAATCAGGGAAAACATGCATTGGAACCAAGTCTTGATGCTCAAATGACTTTCAGAACTCGTGTTTAATATATTTCTGACGATCCTATCATACACTTCCAATATAGAAGTTCTGAAGCTGTTTGAAACTCTGAGAATTAGCATGTATTAATGGATCATGGATTTTACTTGAGATTTCTTAATTCGATGAGCCCCATTTCTTGGTATAATCTCCCCAGTGCCAGCTTTGATAAAGACGTAGACATAAGGACTCACAGCTCCATCTTGGCATCACTCTAAAGATGACTACTAATTCTGCTTGTGAACTTACAGTAAAAACAGCCTGAAGAAGAAAAAAGAATATGGAGATGGATTGAGAACTTTATGGTTAAGTGAGAATTTGATTGTGGTAGATAAAAAGTGAAGTTTGCATGTCTAGTTGGGTTATGATCAAGGAGGCCAGAAGTTATATGAATTCCATGTACAATGAATAGACCTGATAGCTCGTGATTCTTGAAAAGAATTCTAAGAAACCATGCAGATGCAGATGAAGCTGAAACTATTTTAGTGATCTGACCCTGTCACTGCAATAGAGTCATACTAGTTTGGCCAAATTCCTTTTAATGCTGTGGTCTAAAGGCTGCAGAAATTTGATATTTAGTTGCTTTCTTGCATCTCCATTTGAATTTGCAGCCTAGCCTTTCAAGTGTTCTCATTTGTGAAGGATAAACTAATCACCCCAACAGATCAGTGAACTCATCACATGAACATGCCCTATTAAGCTTAGTGGTAAATTAAAGCTGACATCCACGTAGTACTTTAGAAGTCGTCAAGGACCATAAGCTGATTTAGAATTTATATATTGATGCAACCACTTCTACAACCATCACTTGGATCCACAATGTAGCCTATTTAAAAAGCAAAATCTCATCTGCACATTAGATGGATCAATAACATATTCTTCTATTGACTCGAGATATCCTAATCAATCAAAGGTTGGTGCATATGTTTCATGACTAAATAATTGAGATAAGAAAAAAAAAAACTTTACGGTAGCCAAAGTCAAATTGATTTGAAATAAACTAACCAAACTTTGAATCATGTTCAGAAAGGTTGGCTGTCTGGAAAAAGTTGACCTATAAAATCAACTAACCAGCTGAAACTTGAGGTGCTTAAAGTTAGGAAGAAATATGATTCTGAATCACAAAAATCAGTCTAGAACATGGCAGATATCTAATATGGTCGTCTGAGTATTTTCCTTATAAAGTAGTTACAAGGCTGTAAATGATTGATGTAGCTAAGCTAGCAGTTCCCATATAATTGCAAGTGCTGATACATATCTTTTTTTCTTTGTTTGTTTGGTGGTATTTTGTTGTTTGTATGGTTTCTTTCCCTGTGCCACCGAATTGGTGCTGTTGCTGTTTCTGTCCCTCTTCTACTTATCGTTGTTAATTATAGACATCAATTGTTTTGACAACTCTAAGCTAACAAATCTTGCCAGCTGCATGGTCTATTTGCAGAGACAATTAAGCAGCCTTTCCCTGCTGAAAGAAAAAACACTGCTCTTCCTCTGGTGAAACGTGGAGATGCATGGCAGAGCCCACCAACAATCAATAAGTTACACACAAACATAGCTTTTTTTTTTTTACCCTCTTCTCTTCTGTTTCACTTGTGGGGTGGTCGCATGCACTGGGTGTGCTGCTGGCCTGGGCATGGCCTTCAATTTCCCTTTTCCCTGGACCACCCTCTAAATTTATTCCCTCTCTCTTCTTCCCTGAAAGCTTTGAAATTGGCATGACAGCCCCAAAATATTTAAAGTGCTATGTCTCTCGATGCTTCTTTTATCTCAGACCTTTAGCTTCTCTTCAAGAATTCTCTAATCTTCATTCTGTGTGTCAATAACGTCTGGTCTTCCTCTTTAAGTTTTCTTCGGTTGCAGCGCTGCTGGTTGATTGCTCATGTACCACAGAAGGTGCACCATAAGTAGATGAAGCTGCCAGCATGATCTGATGACTGATACCTGCACAGGAATTCAATCAGATCATCTGGCAGTTTCATCTGCTAATAGGAGCACATGAAAAAGAATTGCAAACCTATCCAAAGATCAGGCATGGCTTGGCTCAAGGAAAAGATTATCAGGTTTTGTTCTCTCCTCTGTGAATATGATCGTTTCTGTAAATCTTTTGATTGCTTGTGGTTCGACGGCTCAATCAAATTGGAATCTCTGTTTATTTAGAAGATTTTGGAACTAGTTCTCGACCAGACGTTAGTTCCAACTCACAAGCACTTTAATCCTTTCTTTAAGTCTCTGTCAGCTGTTTGTTTTATTCGGATGGAGCTCATAAATGATCATTCATGATCTTAGAAAGTCTGAAGAACACATGCACGAATGCCTAGATAAAATCTCATGCCTTAAAGAGGGAATTTCTCGTCGTGCCTCTTAAAGCATGGTCTTGCGTACAAGGGCAGTTAACTACTAGCGAAGGATATTCTATTTTTCTCACTTTTCAATGGAAAATTTAATTTATGAATAAATTTAATATTCAATTTGGTAAGAATTTATTTATATAAATTAATACATATAATATCAAATAAATAAATAAGTTTGGACATTTCATTAAACTAAACGAATAAATTTGAACACATATATGTTAAGCTAGTTAATATTTGTGAACCTTTTAAATAATGTTCGTGAATCATATACATTAATAAAATTCTGATCAACGTGTTAAATAAATAAATAAACTTTTAAAATAAACAAATAAATTCAATAACCAATAAAATAAGTTTAAAATGTAAACATTTTAAAATTGAGAGTTTGATAATATTTAAATGTACTAAGCTTAATACAAATTTGAATCAAGCTCAAGCTCATAAAAGAGAACCAAACCAAGCTTGTATTTCAACGGGTTAATTCATTTTACACTTAACTTGGCTCGATTACCTTATCAAATAAATTTAAATACTATAAAACTCTACTCGACTTAACTTGTTTATGTCCCTAGAAAAATTAAGAGAGGAAAATGACAATGTTAAATAGGTGGGAGTTAGTTACATGCTAGGAATATCAAGCTCCAATTCTCAACTCTTCGTGCCAAATCAACTTTTACTAGACTTATATCTAATTTACACTTACTAATCCCGGAAGTATCCAGTCTAATCCTAAAGAAATTAGGAGAAAAAGTCTTGTTTAAGCCTATGAGAAGCCAGGCTAAGTTAGGGCGGCTTCAATCCAACATGAGCCCGGGATGAATACAACTTGGGTTGGGCTCAATATAGCCTTTTTTTATATTTAAATTTTTAAATATTTTAAAAGCAAATAATAATTTTAAAAAATATTAAATGTAATAAAATTTGAAAAACAAAAACATTTTAATAAATTTGCATGATCGACTGTTGTTTGAATTCTAAAATTTTATTGTCATTCAAAGAATTTAATAAAATTTATTGAAGATTCTGGTATTTTTTTTAATCATTTGTATTCTGTACAAGATGCCGCACGTAAAAGAATTCATTTTAGCCTTAAATTTAATTACAAACATGTGCACGCTAATTATTAGGTGCACATCCATATGCCACCTTTCTATGTCCCATTAATACAACTTCATCGGCCCAGTGATAAAGGACGTTTATGTGTCTCTTACCTATCTACAGGTCTATTCATAATTATAATTAAGACTCACAATTAAAAGATGTTGGACTTTTAAATTATCTACCGTGAGTATTTTTTAATTTATCCTGATAATCAGTAGGAAATTTCTATGGAACAGGACCGATCACCTCAGGCTCGACCTTTAAATGAGACTTACAATTAAGAGATGCTGGACTTCTGAGACGTCCATCATGAGTACTTTTCGATTTACCCAGATGATCGATAGCAATGTCGGCCCTGCGATGATCAAACCATGAGCGGCCCTTGTGGAGGGCTAGCAGGGCAACGGCCCAGGGCCCCATTTTGGATGGGGCCCACTTTAATTTTTTTTCATTACCCTTTTGACTTTTTGGACCGAATTTTATTTTTCTTTTCCGTTTTTTTATCGAACCTTTTTTTTCTCCTTTATATTGTTTTGGCCTTTGTATTTTTTTTACCGGATTTTTTTTCCTTGTTCGAACCTTTTTTTTTTTTCCTTTATTCTATTTTTTTACCAAAATTTTTTTTCCTTGATCGAACCTTTTTTTTTCCTCCATTCTATTTATTTTTTTTTGGCCTTTCTATTTTTTTTATCAAATTTTTTGCCGAACTTTTTTTTCTCGCTGAAGCTTTTGCCTCGCCCTACCCTGTGTTCCTCTCTCATCACCGATTCATCTCCTCGACTCCTCAGCTCTCATCGTAAGCTTCCTCGCCGACGCCCTCCCTCGGTAAAACGAGCTCGCCGGCGCCCTCCCTAGAGCGAAGCTCTCTCTTGCCGTCTTGTCGAAGCTCATCGCGTGTTGAACAACCCTCGCCGTGCCCTCCCTCAAGCTGCTATCACTCGCAATGACGAAATGACGCACAAGTATGTAAGAAATCTTCTAAAATTTTTATTTGTTTGAATGCATATGTAGTTTAGTATATTTAATTTTTCAAGTTAATGTAAGAGGGAGGGGCCAAATTTATAATTTCACCCCGGACCTAATTTTTCTCAGGACCGGCCCTGGACGGGTGGCACACATGGCCCATCTTCGAGTAGGCCCTATTTTTTAAGTAAATCTTTAATTTTTTTTAGTAGAGTGAACAAAACATCACAATAAAAAAACAATTAATTAAAAAGAGCTAGTTTTAAATTATAAAATAGTATAAATTTTTTTTATAAAAGTGTAAAAAAAAATTCACGGGACATTTTTTTTTTCTCCTTCATTATCTTCTATCTCTGTATTATCTAAATCTAATTTTTAACCGTCTGAAATTCACCCTCAAAGGATTCTAGTCAGTAGAAAATTTCTATAGCGTCAGACTGATCATTCCAATCTTAACGTTACAAGTCTGATTAATTCGCATTAATACAACTTCATCAAATTCACGGTCAATATCTGTGGATTATAAATTGACTTAATCATTTATTTCTCTACCCTTGCCATGCAGAGATATTTAAAATGAATATAATGATCTTTAACTATAATTTTAATACAATTTCATATGCCACATTTTTGACCCACGCTTCACCATGTAGATCCATGATATCTACATGAGTATTACTATTAGATCTTGGGATAACTTTTAACAGTACAAAATAACTAGTTAGATGTTTAACCTTCCTCGTACGAAGAGTCGATATGCAAGGAGAAAATATCTTTCCCTAATTTACTGAGCAGTTTGGGATGAACAATTTCGTATTTTACTCTAATTAATACAACTTCATATGTCACACTACAAGAAATTCCAGCGATACCGACGGAATCACCGACGGAACGGCTCCGGCGGGACTCATATGTCACAATACAACTTCATATGTCACAATACAACTTCATATGTCGCAGCCGCCAGCACCTTCCGGCGGGACTCATATGGCTCCGACAGCCCTCCGAGCCGGCAGCAAGGTGCTGTCGGCTGTGAGGGCCGCCGGAACGGCTCCGGCTGGCCTCACAGCGCTCCGGCCAGTGTACTAGCGGCTGTGAGGTTCGCTGGAGCACTTCCGACGGGCCTCACAGAGCTCCGACGGCCCTCACAGTGCTCCGACGGCCATTCCGGCGGGCCTCAAGCGCTCCGGCCGCCCTCCCAGCTCCGGAGACCTTTGCTAGCGGCTGCTCTTCTCCCGTTGTGTTTAAATTTATTTTTGTGCTTAAATTTATTTAATATTTATTTATTTATTTTTGTAGCTGCTGCTCTTCTCCCGTTGGATTATACGTGTTGAGGTATAATTTACTAAATAGTTTGCTTATTATTTTTTTTTCATACGTAGATAATTTAGATAAGATAATTATAGATTGTTGTTTGTGATTTAGGTTTTTAGATTGATACATAATTTGCTCTTATATATTTGATTCATACATGCTATAGATTTAAGTTTTTATACTTCGATATATAAATTCTCTCTCATTAATTAGGTTACAATGTCAATGAACAAAGCTTGGATGTACAATCGATTAGATAATGGATATATTAGAGATGATTTTGTTGCTGAAGTTGAAGAGTTTGTGAACTTTGCTAAGAGTCATCCTGAATGTATGAATGGTGCCGAATTACGATGTCCATGTAATCATTCAAAATGTAGAAATAGAGCATTCCGTGATGAGGATATCGTGAAAGTACATATATGTAAGTATGGTTTTGTGCCAAATTACTACAATTAGTACTGTCATGGAGAGCCATATGTGTATGAACCAATAGGGTTTTCTGGTGGTTGTTCTTTCTCTACCCCAACTGTCACTGCACCAGAACCATCACCAAATTATATTACAATGCAATCAATGGTTCACGATGCGATGAATGCTGCAGTTGATTATTCCAATATAGATGAAATACCAACACCTGAATATCAACAATTATATGATATGTTAAAGGCTAGTGAAAGAGAATTGTGGAAAGACATTCCCTCTGGGGATTCCCAACTATCAGCTACTGTAAGGTTGTTGAATATGAAAGCCGAACATCATTTTTCAGAAAGATGTTACGATGACATATGTCAAATGATGTCAGAAATGCTTCCTGCTGATAACATAATGACTGACAGCTTTTACAGTACAAAGAAATTGATTAGATGTTTGAGTTTGCCTGTAGAAAAAATTGATTGTTGTATAAACAACTGTATGATATTTTGGAATAAATATAGGGATCTGATTGACTGCAAAATCTGTACACACCCTCGTTATAAGCATGGTACTCGCATACTAGGGAAGAAGAAGAAAAAAATAGCATACAAAGTGATGTATTATTTTCCGTTAACTGCTAGACTTCAACGAAAAATACCTTGATATTATTTTCCTTTTATCGATAATGGAAAGTGGCATGATCGGTCAACCGAAAGGAGGTTCGGTCAACCGATAGGATCAGCCGACTGAATGATTTTTCAGTAGAGCGAATGAGGCCTATATAAACACCTCGAGATCAGAGCTTCAGGTTAGACTTTCTTCCATCAACTTTCCACCAAGAGACTTAGCTATGCTGATCTTCTGCTACTACGACTTGTGCAGGCTCCAGCACCAAAAAAATCTCCGACTTGAACCCGCCATCACCTATCTTCGACGTCGGTATATATTGTATTGAGTTTGCTTTGTTATTATACTGAATATTTGTACCTGTACACATTTGCTACATATTAGTTGCCTATCAGTGCGGTCAAGAATCGCGGGCCTTGGAGTAGGAGTCAACATAGGCTCCGAACTAAGTAAACCGAACGTGTCTTCTGTATTATCATTCTATATTTTCTGCTGCAACTTTGATAAATCTATTAATGAAAAGATTTTGCGAGCGATATTCACCCCCTCCTCTATCGCTATACCGATTCAATAATTGGTATCAGAGCCTGGTCGCTCTGAAATAACTTAACCATTTTTCGAGTATTTTTCAAAAATCTTTTATTTTCTTTAAAAAAGTTTTCTCTTAAAATTAGATATATTCTTTTATAATTTTTCTCTTCCCGCCCTACTAATCCCAAGATAAGAGTCTTGGAAATTCTTTTTGGTTATCTTTGCAAGGATGTTAAATTCGTACTAAGAAGGATATAGCACCGTCCAACCTTCATTGTTCAATGGAGAAAATTTTAGCTATTGGAAGAAGAGAATGGAGTGCTACCTAAATCTGACATCTACTTGTGGATCTCTATATAGAAGGGTTACACACCACCGACTGAAGATGGAAAAACCCTTGAACCAGAGGAGTGGACTCCACCAATGATAAAGAAGGCCCAAGCCAACTATAAAGCGATAAACACCATTCAATATGAGCTTACCATGGAAGAATTCAACAGAGTTAGGCCTTACGAAAATGCAAAAGAATTGTAGGATCTTCTAGTGAAGTTGCACGAAGGAACATACAATTCTAAGGTAACAAAAAGAGATCTCCTACTGAACAACTTATTCAACATCAAAATATTATCCGGAGAAACTGCGGCCCAACTACACGCTCGACTCAAAGACATACTCAATGAACTACACCTTATCGAGCATCACTCGGACAACCGCGACATAATAAGGTACGCCCTAAATGCCTTCCCAGGAAACTCTTTGTGGGCATCAATGGTAGATGCATACAAAATTTCTAGGGATCTTTCAATCATTAATTTTGACAAACTATTTGGTGAATTAGAACAACATGAGTAATCTAACATGAGTCATGCCGAGAAAGGAATTGCTTTGTTTGCAGGACCAAGCAAGGAACCAAAGCCTCAAACCAAGCCTGAATTCAACAGCAAGTCAGATCCCGACTCAACAAATGAAGAGGAATTAGTGAACATAGTTTGAAGGATGTTCAAGAGAAAGATAAGAAGAAATACAAAGGTGTCGACCAACTCAAATCCAAACAAATTGGAGCTGATATGTTATGAGTGCAACAAAAAGGGCCACTTTTGACACAAGTGTCCAAACCGAACCGAAAAGAAGCCCAACCTAAATCGAAAAAGGAAGGCACTCCAAGTGACTTGGGACGAGTCATCCTCCGAGTTCGACACGGAAGAACCAACTCACTTGAGTCACCTAGCACTGATGGCGCGAAACGACGAATCTAGATTTGGATCCTACGAAGAGTACGAGTCCGAGTCAGTTGCTGAGTCTGAACAAGATCACGAACCTAAAGGCTTAAATTTGGTAATGATTTCTTCTAAGCCTAAACTATTTAAGATTATTAAATGTTTGTTCAAAAAGTTAACAAATACGAGGAACAAAACGACTTACTCCGTAAGAAAATTGACCACCTTAAGGTGCAAGTCAACTTGAGTCAGTCAACCGACCAAGATCAAGTTTTGAAACCTCAACTCAAGTTGAAAAACTTGAAGAAGAGAATTTCAACTTGAAGGGACAAGTCAACTGACTTGAGAAAACGTTGGAGAAGTTCGATTTGGGATCCAAGTGTCTAAACATAGTACTTAGATTGCAACGAGCCGTGTATAACAAATATGGACTCGGATACAAACCAGTTACAACAAACAAATCGTATTTGTCTTTAATAAGTCAAAATACTAGAACACGAGTTCAAGCATGGGTAGCTAAATCATATTTGACTAAACTAACTGAACCTAACCACTATTGGATTCCCAAGAGTCAGATTCACTACTTGGAAAGACTATTTCCAAGCTATGACTCAGGGGGAGCTAATAGGAAAATGGTTCATCTTACTCGATTGACTATGCATGATTAACTTAGCTTAGGTTTACTTCCATGCTTAGCTTAGGTTTACTTATCTACTTAATTAGAACGGTTAGATAAAAAGGTTTAACCAACCCTAATAATATAGCATCGGAATGGCTGGGATGATAATACGTCAAGGAAACCCTGGTGATTACATGTCTAGGAAGAATCATATGTGTTTGACTTGGTGTACTCGACTTGGTGGATTTGACCGAAGCTACCCCAGTCAAACATGAGTTAGTTAGACCAAAACGTAGTATTAAGTTTGTTGGGAAGGTCATTTTTAGGAAATTATCTATGATGTGGTCACTTCTAATGAGATCCATGTGACTCACCACAATCTAAAGACTTATCATATAAATTCCTTCTTGATTAACCCAAAGCTAAGTTTGAATCTAATATGGGTTTAACAACCTTTTTACAATTAAACCAATTAAATAAAATTTATCAAATAAACTCACTAAAACCTATTTAATTAACAAATTTACCTAATAATAAACATAATCAAATTAATTAAATTAATAAACGAATTAAAACTCAACTAAAATAAACTTAACTCAAAATAAAAC
>JBAMIE010000098.1:6108634-6135652 GCA_037177295.1 Kaempferia parviflora
CAAGGGTTGTATCATGGTCTTCTAAGAAACAACCAATTGTCTCCTTGTCAACTACAGAAGATGAATTTATTGCTGCAACAACTTGTGCTTGTCAAGCTATCTGGTTGAGAAGAATTCTTGAAGATCTTCAATTCAAACAAATTGAAGCTACAGTCTTTTGTGACAACAACTTAGCAATCAAACTCTCTAAGAATATTGTGCTATACAACAGAAGCAAACATATCGATATGAAGTACTATTTTTTAAGAGATCTCAGCAATGATGGAACGATCAAATTAATATATTGTCGAAGTGAATATCAAGTTGCATATATATAGACCAAGCCTCTCTAATTGGCTACATTTATGAGATTGCGTGGTCTACTTGGAGTTTGTTCACGTGCTGCTTTAAACTGATTTCTGCATATTTCTGTTTAAGGGAGGGTGATAAGTTTTAAAAGTTTTATCTATTGGAAGTTTTAGCCAGTAATTTTGTCCAAGTCGTAGTTTGTCCGAGTCTTTAGTTTATTGATTTGCTTTAGTATTGTATGTGATCCTATTAAGTAGGAGACGTAGTTGAAATATTCTGCTATAAAGCCTATTTATAGGCTTTGCTTCCATTCCGTTTAATCATCAACTGCAAGAATTTTGTTTGTCATCACATCTCAATCCTTTTGTTCTTCCTTGTCACAGTAGCAGTTATATTTCTTTTGTCTCTTCTATTTTTTTTTCTTTGTCACGGTAACAGGAAAAAGGACCCTTTGTATGCTATAAAAAAAAATCTTTAATAGATAATAATGAAAATATTATATTCCATATTGCTCAAAAACTGAAATAATGACAAACTTAGATAATTCTCGCCAAAAGACTCGCTCACTTATGGCCGTAGAATTAAAAAAGTCTAGAAAAGAAGATTACCTTAGTCCTCTTATAATGAAATTAAAGCACCGTTGATAGCATTGCATTGTCGCCATCCCTCTTCAAGACATGAACAAAAATATATCAGTAAATAGGGTTTAAGGAACACAGAATGTCACGCCCCGGGGTGTGAAGAAGAGAGGGAGAAAGGGAAGAGGTGGCTCTTTAACTGTTGTTCTTGAGACCAATTGAGAAGGAAAGGAGAGGGAGACGAAGAGCGACGATGAAAACTCATTGTTGGGAGGGGAAGAAGAAGAGGCCGTCTGATTGTTGGGTAAGCAGAGAGGGAAAAAAAATGAGTAGAAAGAAGGTTTCCTAAAATATCCTAATTCATTTTAAACCAACCAAATCGATTTAAACTAATAAATTTGGTTCGACCATAATTTAACCAAATCCACTCTAAATTAAATCCGATCTGAACCAATAAATTTTTATCTCCACGCCTACTCATTGTATTCAATTCAAACTCAATATGACTTTAAATTCAACATCGTCATTCCGTATTCAATGATTTAGTTGGTCCATTTATTATTATTATTAGTATATATTTTATTTTTTTTTAAAAATCAATGTTAATATTTAACACGAAGCCACGATTTAACCTTTACTAAATAAATTTAAAAACATAAAAAAATAGGCCTGTGCAACATCCCATACTGGGCCAATTCTGCTTCCATACTAGAGTTTAACATGTGAAAATAAATTATTATTATTATTTAAAAAAATTAATTTAAAAATATGTTTATATTATTTTTTAAAAATCAATTTAATTAATATTATTTATATTTAATCAATAATATTAAAAAAAAATTGTAACCATCATTAAATAGTTATTAAATCATTCTAGTAACCATTTAAAAGTTGCTATAATAATTTTAAAAATATTTAAATATTTTTAAATTTAAAAGAGTTTACTTAATTTTAAATAATTTTAATTAATTTGATAAAAACATTTTAATATAAATTTGTGATACATAATATTTTAAATTAAATAAAATCGATTTATTGTAATATGTGTAATATTAAATGCTGTTTTATTTTTTTAAAAGCAAGCGGTGCCCATAGATTTAAAGTAAGCAGGTCGAGTTGATTATTGTATACTTATAGATCGTATTTGAGGGTGTTTTTACTTATTTAAAAATGATTGTTATAGAAATTATTTTTAAAATTAATAATAACTTTTCAACTTAATTTTTAAGTTAAATGATAATAATATCTTTAATAAATATTTTAAATATTATATAAAAAATAATTTTTTATAATATAAATATTTATAAAATATATAAAATTAATAAAAAATATAAAAAATATAAAATTTATATAAATACACAGAAATATATGTAAAAAATTCTTAAAAATGTAAATTATATAAAGTTCGAAACTAAGCTACGATATATTATTAAAAATTTTTCTTATAAATCAATCGTAGATCTAGATTTCAAAACTCAACTGCAGTATATTATTAGAAATTTTTCTTATTAATCAATTAGGATAGAGTTCATGCATTATGTTAAGGTTTATTAGTAATTTTTCCTAGTTTTTTATATAAAAATATGTACCATTATTATTTTTTAGTTTTACATCTTATAATTGGTAACACCGGGAGAAATTTCTATAAATATCTTAGTTCAACAACATTAGAAAACATATCTTTCTCAATATTTTTGGCTAAAATCAAGTGTAGTATTTATTATTATCAGTTTAATATTTGATATATAAAAATAAATTAATTTTTATAAGGGATAATCCAGTATTCTCAAGTATCACTTTTGTGTTGAATTACTATGTGCTTGACATATTATTACCAAATTTAATTTATGACAAATATTGAGTAGTTACCTTTCTATATATATGATGGTTAATTTTGATTTAACTGTCAACGAATTTCACCATTTGCACGACTTGATTGATCAGGTTCTAAATCTTTCCATTTCGGAGACAAGAACTAAGCCCGCCCCAATTTGGCTGGCCCGTTAAACCGGATGGTTCTAGACTTGAATCATCGATGTTACGGTTGACCATCGAAGGTCTCACAGCGGCGGCCTCCGATCCGGCGACGACGGTGGCGACCTTTCCCCGTCCTCTCTGCTGCTTCTCCTGATAATATTTATGGCCATCAAGCGGCCCAGGAGACGAGGTCAGCCACAGACCGTCCTTCCTCTTCATAGCAGCTCTACCCGCAACGCCGTCTCCTGCTGGTATAGTCACTCTTTTTTGTCTCGCCTTCGGTTTGCTACGCGTGCGTTAGTTGTTTCTTCCCCTTGTCAATATATTTCCCAGTACTTTTTTTTCTAGAACAATTGGTTTAATGCTCTGCGACCTGCGCTTTACCTTATGACGTATTGCTTGCCCATGGTATCTAGGTATTGTGATTACAAGATTCATACATTCAATGAGGCATTGTTTTATCTTGGTCGTCGGTACTCCAGGTATGACCCATTTTTTAGTCATGTCTGAGTTTCTACTTTGCTTTCCTCTCACGGTCGTATGAACCCATGAGGTGTGGTTACTGGAGTATCGAGCCGATGGTTGACTTTGTCAGATTTTTGTTTCTCACCGACTTATTGTTCTTAATTATTGGAACTGAGAATAATCGCGTCAATAATCTAAAGAAGAGTTGGCTTTTTTGACAGTTATTGAGTGAGATTTTTTTGCCGTTATAGTACATTGTAACATGCTGACTAGTTTTTCTCCTAGGCAGTTTGTTTTTTCATCAATGACAAATCTCCGGTTGTAGATTCTAATGCTAACTTATGACTGTATAGATTCATAAAGATGTGGTTTACAGTTGGCGCTGCTTTCAGCTTGGTCACTCTGACTGGAGTTTCATTGGTCAGTAAAGTTCCTTATTTTTCTAAAATGAATGTAAAAGTGTGGTTGTTATCTGTTATATGGAGATGTTATTTGCAATGGATCCGTATGTTTTAATCTTCTACAATTTTGGTGTGATTACAGATTATTAAGATTTTAGTGATATGAGAACTTAGGAGGTTGACCTTATAAGACTCTTATAAATCTTAAATTGTCTGCTTTCTATTAAATAATTTACGCACTGTAGTCCTTGGAATTGCTACTACTTTGATCCTACATCTTAATAGTTGAAATCCTACTACCATGGACAGCAGCAGAATGGATAATAACTACAACTGGTTTGGTAATCTTTGGATTCCATCACACTATTAATAGGATGCGCAAGGTTAACAGTTAGAGATTTAGATTTTTTTAAGGTTTCCTCTAAAGTCGAACGATTAGCTGAACTTCCTATCTTATTTGATCTTGCTTCTATTGTTTTATATTTGTTGCTTGTCAGATGTTTTGTTCCTTTTGCAATTACTATGTTCTTCATTTGGATTCATTCTTAATTTGTATCGTCAGAAAGATTTTTTGATTTTCTTTATTTCATTATTCTCTCATTATCACATATTGGCTATTTGACATTTCATATATATGTTCTTGTATGATCAGATGCTTTTGTGGGATTCAACAGATGCTCTCACTCTTCCTCGAAGGACTTCTGGAGTTAATGGCCTTTTACAAAGATGGTTGTTTGGAACCACTTTTTTGGTTAGTGTTACTTTGATAAAAATGTCCTAACAAATGGATAGACGAATGATTATTAAAAATATGTATGAATGTAGTTTCCTGGAAGTGTATCAATCCTTGATGCTAGCTCTATGATCATTTCAACAATGTTGTCAGTTGGTGTTCATGAATTTGGACATGGAATTGCTGCTGCAAGGTTAGTATCAAGTGACATTTTATACTTTCAACGTTACTTGGTGCTGCTCAAATTGTTCATTACTCCATTTACACAGCTGCAATTATAGAGTATTGGCCTTTAGAACACATTTAAAGTTTAAGATTATGTTTTTATGATAGCTTAGCTAGTCAAACACAACCTATATTTGTTGATCAGCAGTTGTCCGATTTGCAAGATACCACCATTTATGTTCAAAGTAACTTATTTTAGAATCATTTTGTTGGAATAATAGTTTATGATGGATTTCATAATATACTCTGAATGCTGAGTTAGATGTAGCTGTGGTAGATGATAAAATGATGGAAAAATAGGTAAACACAGTACAAACATGTTCAAGGATGATCTCTAAATTCCAGTACACGAGTTGGTTTTATTAAAGTTAGTGTGAAGATGAAGAGAGAAAAGAAACTCCATTACAACAAGCCATGAATTTTGACTCATTAGGGGGTTGTTGATTAAAATTTCTCTCATCATTGAATTTTTGCAAGACCGTATCACATATTTAGCTTTTTTAATCACTTGTAAATATGATAAGTAGAATGACTTTTCTGATCACTATATTCCTTTCATCTTCTAATTGGTTCATCTTGTGAAATTATAGAATCTGTTTGTTGTCTATGAACATATTCATACCATCTTAATACATTTTTGGATTTTTTACAATTTAATCATATTGACAGTTGACTTTACACCTAATTTCTATCAGATAATAATATTTTCATTTTATCTTTTCTTGTATCTTCTTTTATTGTCTTGTCTTATATCTTAACTGCTTCTGGGCAATCTGAATATTGGTCATTGCACTCTTGTCTTAGAAATTTATTATACATGTTCTTTCCTTTTTATCCAACACTGTCTCATAAAGTATTGATAATTATAACCCAATCTTATAAAAGTTTTCTTTTTGTCTAAATTGTCAGTAGGTGATGACAGATGACTTCAAAATCTTGTTTCAATTTAACGACTTTTTGCTTTTCATATTAATGATATATTCATCAATATCTCCTTGTTGAATAATAGATCCCAGATGTCTAAGATTCTTTCTTGTATTTCTTCTCCATCCATCTTAGTGGTTTATTTCACTTCTTTTCTTATCATTCAAACTGCATTCTATGTTTGTAATATAGTTTTATTTAAAATTTCTAAATTTTTAAAATTTCTCTCTATAACATAAGCGTCAAGTTTATTTTATTCACATCCATTGTCTGTCTTCAGCTCATATAAATAAATTTGAGGGATACGTTCAGCATTACATAGAATAGTGTCATAATTCCTGGGCATGAATCTTACAATTCAGCATAATATAATTAGAAATGATGTGAAAGAATTAAGTTTTTTAAAAGTTGAAGAATTCCAGACGTGGATAATATCTGTATGGCTGACCCTATAAATGGTTGGGAACTTGGGAGCCATGGCCTGTAATGGTTGCAGTTGGTCTCCATTAAATTTGTTTAGGATTTTCTGTGGACTTTTTATATAGTTAACTTGTATTCAATTTAATTAAAAAATCATCAATGCCAGCCCCAGGCTGTGAAGGAAAAGGTTAACATATGCAAATCTTAACGTGGATCTTAAAGAGACTCAAGAAACACCATGTAACATATTTAAATTACAAATATTACAAACTCTATACATTCCCATGTATGGTAAATAAGATATCAATAGAAGTTCATGTTGAATTTTTTATTCAGTTTCCACACTGAGTTTATTACTATGATGACAGTGAAGGTTTGCGAATTGAGTATATTGCAGTATTTCTAGCCATCTTTTTCCCTGGAGCCTTGGTTGCATTCGACTATGATTGGTTGCAAAGTTTGCCTCAATCTTCTGCCCTACGGATATACTGCGCTGGCATATGGCATAATATTACAGTAAGCTATCTGCCAATTTAAGTTTCTAGTAAGATTGTGTGCATTTTTGGGATATATAGAAGTAAATTTGGGAATTTTCTACTCGTTTAAGTTAGTTAATCAATTGAGTTTCAAGATATATTTTGTGACTTCTTGCAAGTTTTCTATATATAAATTTATATATTGGGAACTTTCTAGAGAGTGTCTTTATTGCTATGTACTACAAACCAATTGTTCTAATGCACCTTCATCTTTTAGTTTTCTGCAGCATGTTTCTTGACATTGATCTCACTCCCAGTGATCTTGCATCCCTTTTACTTATATGGTCAAGGTCCTCTTGTAAGTGTTTATGAAATTCCACAATGTGATTATGAATCATCAGATCTTCCTTTTAATTTTTAAGTATTGAGCAGGTATTAGCGGTGCCTAAAATATCTCCTTTATATGGGTATTTATCTCCTTACGATGTTATTGTGTCAGTGGATGGATCAAATTTAAAAAGCCCTCATGAATGGATCAATATAATGGCCAATTATGACTCACAAATGCTTCCTAAACCTTCTGTAACAAAAGGCATCCAAAGCTTTGAAGCTCTTTCTCATATTAAAGGATACTGTGTTCCTGATAATTGGATCAAAGCAAGCAGCACTTCATGTGGGGATGAGTTAGCTGATTTTGTCTACTGGCCTTGCAACAATTCAAGACCAGTACAACAACCAAGCCTTATCCCACTAGGTGGGGTGGGCTATAACAATTCAAGACCAGTATTTGATAATATTAGAGACGAGATGAATAAATCAGAAAGTAAACTTTGTTTGAATGCTAGAGATGTGGTGAAGTGTAAAAAATGTTGGAGTTGGAGTGACTCTAATGTCAATGGAAGTATTGGAAGAGTTTGTGAATGTTTGGAGGTATGAAATCCTTTCCTGTGTTCATTTATGCTGAAGACCTGTATGAACTCTAGATTCATCTTATAATGCTGTAGATATCTGTAAAAAATCTAATTGAATAACCTCTTAATCTTGCCTCACACGGTAAATTGTTACAGTCCATATATACTAGGTGAGGCCATTGCATTCTTATTCATTAGGTACACTGAATCAATCATTATGTTTTTCTTTTGGATCAAACATTGTTCATACAATCACACTTATAAATTGTTACGTAGCATAACCTGATTCGTTAAATTAACTCGTGTTACTAACTTATCTCCAATTATTGAGTCATCTTTGTAGCAGAAAGGGGCATATTACCTTCATTTGGGTGACAGATTTTTTGATCTTAGTTCAATAGTTTGTTTGCTACTTTACTTCAGACTGATATGGTAAATTTCTACAGGATGAAACTTGCATGACGCCTGTTCAGATTCCAGGCATGTCATGGGTTGAAGTTACATATTCAAGCCCTTATTCTTCACAGTGCTTGGAGTACAGAAGTAATGCATCAACCTATAGTGAGAATTATGGTTTTGATTCAACGTTTTGCGGAGGAACTTTTGTATTTATTGGTGATGCCCTTTCCTTGGCACACTCAATTCATTTGTCTGCATATCAGCCCCGATGGATATTTACAGCTTACATGGCACATATGCCAGATGTGCTTGAAAAGTTTCTAGGTTGTTGTTTTCACATTTCTGCTTCATTGGCTTTAGTTAATAGCTTACCGGTGAGTGATGCTTAACCAATTCTCTCTTGATGTTCTGTTTCTTGATATTTGATATTGAATTTCCTTCCCACTTAATTTACCTTTTGGCTAATTTTTTTTTTTTCTTCCAAAATATTTTCTATAAATTTCCATTTATATGGGGAATTGTATCTAAGATTTCATAACTGGTGGCAATGGTCATATTCTTTCAGATAGATACCTTCTGTAGACACTTTGACAATTTTCAGGCATTTATTCTGTAATGAAGAGGTTGCCCAACTATTTAGCATCGTGTATATAAATCTTAGTGCTCTTGATCTCTATTTGCTCTGTGTAACATCATTTTTGGTTTAATATTCAGGTGATCTCTTTTAGTCGAAGTATGAGTTTCCATGTATTGCCTTTGAGAAATATTTAATTCTTCTTACTCTTTCTCAGCACTTAGTAATATCAACTCATATGGTTTAACAAAAACCATTTGTAATTCCTATTGTCTGCAAATACTGTATTTTATCGTTGGTCTCCTGTCTGAAATTGCTATCTTTTGTAGGTATTCTTTCTGGATGGTGAATCTATCTTAGAAACTGTTCTTTGCTATTTCACCTTTCTTAAACGAAGACCACGACTTAGATTCTTGCGGTTTTGCCTTGTCGGAGGAACAATCTTGTCCATCATTTCCTTTTCCCGGCTACTCTACTTCATGATAGTAGCCCGCGAATAGCATTTATTCACAGCTTGTCTATTCTGTAAGTATCAATGTGATTATCAAAGACTAAATTAGCAATTATGGGCACAATTGTGTGAGAACAAACCTATTTCTGGAATATGGACCAGTCAAAATTCAGTGTGATGATGCCAATATAATGAAGACTCCACCTCAAGAACACAAGGCATTCAGTAAGTGTACCTCCAAAGGTTTTGTATTTCTATAATGCACTCTACTTTGTATGCAGTTTCCCTCGAATAAAAGTTTTGAGCGTGCCTTGGCTTTTTCTGGCTTTGTCAATTCACTGTTGTCATTATACCTTTTTGTTTTATTTGGCAGCTTCGATCTTGTTACCATCAAGTTTGGAGACAGGCACCTTCGATTCATCACACAAATCAGTAACGAAATTTGGCATCTGAAGGATTTATTCATTGTCTTCACGCTTGCTACGCTTACTTGAATTCTTTATATGGTGTCAGAATCAGAATACAGTTCCAATTTGATCATCAGAAGAGAACAACCTCATACTCTTAAGAGGTTGTTCATGAGCTCTTACATCAGTGCTCTGTAGCATCTGATTTATTAACAGCTACCGAATCTGCTTCTTCCATGCTCAGGCATTCCCACTGTAAAGATTAGGATGTCGACGGGACGATAGCATCAGCTGAGACGATGAAATGGAGACAAAGTTAGCGGAGCTTCCAGCAATGACGATTCATGGTGAGTTCTAGTGGGTTGTATGAATCCGGTCAATTTAGATTGTTCTAGGCGTAAATTCCTTAAAATGATAGTGTAACTTTGATCAACAAAGTATTTTTAAATCCCCATGGAAATGGTCATTGTACTAGGATTAAATGTCTCCTGTGATTTATCTATCTGTACTTTACCCTAGCGCCGACTATACTTAACGGTTTGGGGTATGCGATACTACCTTTTGCTCTAATAAAGTATTTTTATAGTCCCGTCCCATGGCTAAGGTGTGATGGTAGGATTCGGGGAGTTTAAAAAACTTGTGACTTTGGGCTGTTTAGGATTCATCATTCATTTGTTCTTTTTGATTTATCGTGGAAACTTTTTATAGGGTTGGGTTGGGGATTAATTGAATTATATATAAAAGAGTTTCCTACTTGAACTGCCCTAGTTTAAATAAAGACGTTGCGTCCAACTTTCATTTTCACTGTTGTACGAGTTGTATCCCATTCTTTCAAATAATTAATCCTGAGGTGAGTTGGCCGATTCGATTCTGGAAGTTTTTCATTAGTCAGAGTAAATCGGGAGATGGTCTTAACACAATATTCTTGATCTAAGGTAAAATATATTTGTGGCAAATGGTAAAATGTGAATATGTTCACTCTCAGTGTCTCTGTCAATCTGTTTTAAGGTCAATGAGGAGGTAAATCACGAGTGATCACTAGTCATAAGTGTAAATGATCAAAACATAAGGATGTATATGCTCGGACACACCGAGATTCGACTTCTAAACCACATATAATAAGTTTCTATGTCTTAACCATCGCATTATCCCGAGGAACTAAGGTAAATATATTTGGTTGCAACATAACATCGCTTAATGTACTCTTTTAATTTTTAAGTTTAATAATATTTTTGAGTACATTCTATTTTATAACAGAGTTAACATCTTATTATGTAATACTATTAAATGATAGAAATATTAATAGATTAATATGTTAATTGGTAAAAACAAGTTTTGTATATTGTGTTGGTTTTATAACTAAATTTAAACCAGTGCGATCTCAGAAATTTTTTACAAGTTACCGTGTATCTTTTCACCTGAATATAAGTCTTGAAATTAATATAAGTATTACAATAACATTTATATGGATATTAAAAATATAATAAAAATGAATACCGGATACTGATGGATTTAAAAGTATATATTTTTTAAAATATAATAAAAAATTATTTTATATAAATTTAATTCTAATTTATAAAATGTTTTATAAAATGTTTAAAAATTATAAATTTTATTGAGTTTATATAATAATATCTAATTTCTGGAGTTTTGTATTCAATTTCATAAAATAAATTTTGATCAATAAAATATATTTATTTAATTTATTAAGAAGTTATAAAAAAACATTTTTTTTAAATCTGCATTATAATTATATATTAAAAAAAAAAAACGAGAACCTTAATATTTTAGTGGTTCCATCTGCGTTGCAAAATATAAAGACTACAGTCCTCAGCATGTAACGCAAGGTATTTTTAACGCCTCTTTGCATTATAATCCCACTTGTTCTCCTTTGGAGTTAGGGTTTTGCGCCGCTCCGAACGCGAGGCGATTGATCCATGGATCCTTCTTCCAAGAAGCGGAAGGCCGACGAGAACGGCAACCTCGCTACCGCAATCCCTCTAGCGGAGCTCTCTCACGACGACGGCCGTAAGATCATCGATACCTTCTCTCTAGAACAGCTCCGCGACATCGTCGCTGCCGCTGTGTGCCGTGGTGAACCCGGGGTCCTTGCCGATGTGCGCACAATCGCCGACCGCGACCAAAGCCAGCGCAAACTTTTCACCCGCGGCCTCGGGCTGGATACCACCACCGACGTTGTCCGCTCCCTCTTCTCCGCCTATGGCGAGATCGAGGAGGCCGCTGTCATAGTCGATAGAGTCAGTGGGAAGAGCAGGGGCTATGGATTCATCACCTTCCGTCACGTCGACGGTGCTCTTCTCGCCCTCAAGGAGCCCTCAAAAAAAATTGACGGCCGAATGACCGTCACCCAGCTTGCTTCTGCTGGAAACACGGGATCCGGTGCCGTTCCTTCTGTTGACGTCTCTCTTCGCAAGATCTACGTGGCGAACGTTCCTGTTGAAATGCCGTCGGATCGCTTGCTCGCTTATTTTTCCCAATATGGAGAGATCGAGGAGGGGCCATTAGGGCTTGACAAGCTGACTGGGAAATTCAAGGGCTTTACTCTTTTTGTTTACAAGACGGCAGAAGGAGCAAGGAATTCTCTTTTGGAGCCTAACAAAAATGTCGACGGGCATAACTTGGTCTGCAAGCTCGCTATTGAGGGGAAGAAAGGGAAACAAGGTGCCTCAGCCCCAGGTGTTGCAGCTGTTGGTGGGATGCCAGGCCAGCCTTTGGGTACTGGTGCTGATGTGGGTCCGGATGGGCCTGGATCGGGTGTGCAAAGTTCGCTCGCAAGCCAATATGCTGGCACTGGTGGCCGTTATGGTTCATATACTGGGTACTCTGGTAGTGCGCTGCCTGCTGTTGCTGGACTGAGTCTCCCTCATAATTTGAACTCATCTTTGCCAACATCAATCGGTGCAGTCGCTCCAGGTCTGTCAGTTGGAAATCAGATGCCTTCCTCGCATGGAGGTGGAGGTTATGGTGGCGGTTTGGGTGGTCCTCTTGGGTCATCTTCTCAGTATGGTGCTCCTGGCTCTGGTGGTTATGGAGGTTATGGTATAGGTTCATATCGTGCGCCTCCAAACTCTGGTGGAACACCTTCAGGTGGTTATCCTGATGGTGGACTCTATAACCTATCATCATCAGCATACCAGAGTCAGAATCAGCAGCCAACAGGTTCATCTCCTGGGCAGAGACATCTTGGTGGAGGGGCTTATCCAAATGCCCCACATTACTATTAAGGTCATATATTGCCTCTAACACCACGTTTACTTTATTGTCTCAATTAATTTACTTTGATTTCATCCTTTTGTTTGCTATTTTCATTATTCACAGGCCTTGTCTTCTGCTATCGTTCCTGGTATTACTAACCCTTTTTATCATGGGCTTGATTTTAGTACCACTCATGCTATATTTAGACAATTTATCCCCGAAAGTTACTAAGTAAGCCTAACTTGCTAAAGACCCGCACGACAGAAGTTAAGAGATTGAGAGTGCTTGCTTCAAAAACCATACATTGAATGCATCTAATTAACTTAGTCGCATAATCATGCATTTAGGTTTTGATGAACAAATAAAATTTATGTTGATTCAATGTCTTATTTGTTAAATTATTAATAATGGACATAGAAGGAGAAGAATGGATTGTAGTGTGGAAAAGGAAATGGAATTAAGATTCCATTATATCATTACTCTTATGTTACAGGCATCTCAAACAAATGAAGGCAATTACATTTCTTTACTCTCCGTGTCTTTCAGTCTGGATAAAGCTTAAGGTGTACACATTTTATTTTGCGTGTTTGTTCTTGTCTAAATCATGTTGAATAATTTTTTTAACAATTATTCTTATAATGGTTTGGTTGCTACTATTGGATTTGAGATTCAATTAGAGTTGAAAATGGGTTTTTATTCCAAGTTGTATTTTAATTTTGTATCTAAGATATTGTTGACCACCTAGTTAAGTCATTGGTTCTGTCCTTAATTCACATTTCAATGAGATTATATACTAGGTCACATGTTTCTGTGTTTTCCTAATGTTGAAATTTTATACTTTGCAACATACTATATGAATATCATATATCATGAATGCTTTAGTCCTTTATAAAAGTTGATCATTGTTTTTCATTGATGGGAATGTTCGTTGAGTTATTGACTTGGTTGATTTTTCATGAATTGCACTAAAATGGCTATTTTCCTTCTAGATTCTTATTTAATTCTAACCATAGTGTTTATATGGTTGCATGATTATGTTAATTGCCTTTGTTTTTATTGTTCAGTTTAAGTTAGATTGTCTCTGCGTGCTTGGCTAAAAATGTAGGCATGTCTACTTCAATCTTGATTAGTTTGTCTCTGTTGATGGTCAGTTTTGTTTGTCTTGTCGTTGTCACTGATATTCTATCTGGATAGATTTCTTCATATGAGTTAAAGAATAAGATCTAACCCATTTGTTCTTATTGTGGTGTTGGATTTGCTAAGCTGGCCAATGCATAATGTTTGATTAGTAGAAAAAGATATGATGATGTGTGTAGCGATCATATAGGATGCCTATTGTATATATGATTGTAAAAGTAAGTAAATCCTAGCCAAACCACAAAAGTTCTTAGCTTTTCTTCTAGGTGTGGGTTTTGTATAGTTTTTCAATATAATGATGAAAACTAAAAGTAAATTAAAATATTTCAATTTCAAAAATCCAAACTGAAACTCATCTGAATTAATTTTGAGTTTGGTTGGCACCCATTACTTAAATAAATAAATATAGATTAATAAACAACCAATTAGAAACTAGTTTCCAAATAACAATCTTATTGTGTTTCATGATAAATGTTATTGTAATTTAAGGTTAATGCTGATCATGGAACATAAAAAGTAAATTAAGATAAGAAAACCATAGTAATTACCACACCGACCACACTGGTTTGTCTAATGTTATTGTGTTTCATGTTTAAGTGTTGGTACAAGTTCAATTTGAAACCAAAATGCATCCCATAAATTTATGTTGTATCTAGACAATGACCAATCCGATATACTCGAAAATTAAAATTTTCAGTTAATATTGGTTTAGTGCAGTTTGGTTGGTTTATCGTTTTCTCTATTTTCTGCTGCTTGCTTTCACTTATTTATTCTTTTTACATTTTGTTGGTATCTGTTGTATTGCCTGTAACAGGACTTTGCCTTCTTTGGTTAGTCTTAATATACAAAATATGTAAATACAATAAAAATGTATTAAAAAGTCACTCAGCATGAATCTAAGCACTGGTCAGGCACTGAGATGTATGGACCTTGGCTTGCTCTCCATGGTCGCATGTTATGCAGGCTTGGGTGACACACATAACTTTGATAAACAACATTAAAATGTCTATAACAGTTCCATCAACCATTTTTTTTTCCATATCATCTTCAATCAAGACTTCTCTATCTTTCTTTAAAAAATTTCATCTAACTACTTCTGATCTGCTTGCTTGACTAGTTTTATTTTAGCTGTCAACATATTCTAATAACTATTTGTTTTTACTTGTTTCATATTTAGTGTTCAATGTATTATGAAATCTATTTGCTCGACTTTTTGGTTTTTGCTTCAAACAAATTTGTTTACTTTCAGCATTTGTATTTTCCTTCTGCTTTCTTGAATTGATTTTTGGAATAATTTTCTGAACTTTTAGTTCCCTTGCTCCCTATTCATATTAGATTCTGGGACCTCATAGCATGTTCATGTTAGTGCAATTTTTTTTTAATCCTTTTATGTTTTAATCCACAGGGTGGAAACCTCCCCAACAACTTAATATGTATAGTATCTGAATTTTACAATGGAATTTATTTATTTATTTATTTTGTACATTTAAGTCTCTATACACATCTTTTTGGGTGGTTTAATGGTATTTGAATATCATGTCAACTAAAAAGGTTCATAAACATATTTCTTCATTTTTTTGCACGTGATTCTGGAAGAATTTCTTTGGCGTTTTAGTTGTTTTACTTCTGTGTTTTCCTTGCGTTCTGGTGGTTTTATTCGGAATTATTACTATATTTGTTTGTATGTCTTTGACTCTTTGGGTTGTTGAACATCTGATTCTTTGTCGATGCATCACTTTTATCTAAAGTTATGTTCATTGAATTTGGTTCAGTATGGTCTTTCATTGTTTTAATATCATGTCAACGAGGTTCTTAAACATCTGTTCATTTTTCGCATGTGATTCTGGATGTTGTTTTTTGGTTTTTGGTTGTTCATAAACATATCTGTTCATAAACATGGAATGAACTTTATGTAATGTATGTATGAATTCTAGTGCTGAGAAATCAGTGGTTTTGAATATTTGCTTGTTGTGTTGCCAAATATTGTTTGTGAAACTTAGCTTCTTCTGATATTGCTGCTGTTTGATGAATATGTTTTTGATGGATGTGTCGTCAGGTGTATGGCAACTTGGAGCATTGATTTGAATGGTTGTGCCGAATTCAGATTTGTTGTCTGCTTTGATGCATGGTTTCAAAGTTTTGTGGCTTCTCTGCTCCTCTGCTCTGGAATGCTCTTTCTTTTCAGAATGTTAGCTATTGAGATATAATAGATCTAGCTAAGGATATAATACTTTGAAGCTCAATGAATGTTGAAATTCTATAATTATCTTTGTATTCGGACTATGTTTACTTAGAATGGAACTTGATGCTTGTCTTGAATTTTAATCATTGGTGCTTGCTTATATATATATATTGAACCATTTCCTTGGCTCATCTGCTAGAAATGCTTCCTTATCATACTCTTTCTTCTTGCAGTAAGTCCATGCTTATATTCTGTTTTTGTTTATTTTTTCCAGTTTCTTTGGCTACTTCCTAATTTGCTTCCTGACTCCTGAGTACTGAAAATAGCTGGTTTTATGAAAATTAGTTGCAAGATGCTGGTTTGAAATGTTTACAAAGTGAGTTATGATGTTTGTATGCTGCACTGTTGTTCAAAATATATTTCCGAACCCAGGCAACTCAATCCTTGGCCCTAATGAAATTGTGCCGATGTGCCAGCACATGGACACTTGCTGCTGGCATTGGCTTAGGATGGAGCTTAGAAGAATTGGTTTACCTTTTCAAATCCATAGACAAAACATGCCGCTGGCATTGGCTAGGAGGACATAGCTGAGAAGAAGTGGCTTACCTTTTCAAATCCATAGACAAGACTAATGTGGCAGACGATTTTGGCCTCTTCTTTTGCTCTCTGCTAAACTCACTGACGCCTGGTGGCCTTACTCAAGCTTTATCATTCTTTTGCAAGAATCCTCGACTTGCATACTATTCTACTCTCCCTTCTCCCCTCACTTCCTGCTTTGGCTTATGGAAGCTTCATGGTTCGCGCCCTGGCCTCCTAATGTTTCTATTCTTGACCTTGTTCTACATGTTGCTCAGTGGGCAGTATCATAAGCTGCACCTGTGTCAAACTGGAAATATTTTTCCCTATTATCCACTCTTTTTTTTTTTTATTTAGTTATACACATTTTTAGTTTACAGATGCTACACCAATGATTGTACTTGCATTTTCATTTTTTGGTTTGGTTTGTCATTTATTCTATACATGGGGAAATTCAAGATGTTTTAGGCTTTGTAGTTATTTTGGTTTGGATATGTCATTTATTCTATATATGGTGGCATTCATGACGTTCTGGATTTTTTTAATTATTAGCACTTTGCTTTTGTGCTCATTGTATTGAGACATGATGATGTTCATCTTCTTTGGATTTGTTTAACATTAAATATGCTGTTATGAAATATTAATGAACCTCAAGAGTGTTATATTAGGTGATTACAATTGTTTCTTGCTTCATTGCCTGCTCCTTTCATTAGTTTTGTGCCTTGGAAGTTCTGCTATTGTTCTCTTCTTTTTGTTTTGTTTGTGTTTTAGATAGCCAGTACTTCACTTGAGATCTTATCACTTGTAATTGTAATCCATACGAGTAGAAGTTTAGTAATTCTTTTGCTTGGATTTTGAGTTGGTTTGTAAAAATGATTTTATCACTTGTTACCGTAGCAGCTGTAATTCCTTTTTGTTGACTTCTGAAGTTGGAGATTGTTTGTCAAACGTTCTTATTGCGTGCAATTCTACTGGTTTCCCAACCTTTGCAACAGTGGAGGCTACCAAAGTGGGTTTTGAGTGAATGCAAATTCTTTATCTATCTTCCGCGAGGATATCTTAAATTCATGTACAGCCTAAATTTTTGCCTCCAAGTTTTTTGTGCTTTCCCACATCAAAAATTTGGAATGAACCGTGGTATTGGATTGATGTTAGGAATGCACTGTTGCTAATAGACACAATCTAGATTCTTTTCTGCAATTTTCAAGGCGGCATTAGTAACTAAAATGATGAAAACTGAAATTTTGTTTTTTTTTTTTGTATGTAAAATCATACCTTATAAAGTTGCAAAGTAAATCTAAGTGGTGATGATGACGATCTTCTTCAATGAACATCCTTTTAAAACTATAGCATATTATTGTGTACTGTACTACTGTTTATCATGTGGTTGTCTTCCAAGAACAGTGGAGATATCTAATATATTTAACGCCTAGATGATAGTACGTTTCAACTGATTGTCATGTGAACCAATAACACCATATAACAGAGTTATATTGATTCAGAATGAGATGTAAATCATTCGGCTAATTTTATGATTACCAGTTCATTTATAATCCATTGTCTCCCAGCATGATGTAAATTTAACCATAACCAAGTAAACATCAAGGATTGGATAAAACTTTGTTTGCAGTAGGATAGCTTCTATTCCTGGCCTGCTGCTCTTTTGGGAGCTTGTGAAGAACAATGCTCTGTGAAGCAATTTGGTAAGGGCACTACCAAGGTGCATTTCAGCAAGGAGCCCAACAACCTCTGAAATGTGTTTTCTGACAGGTATTCTGATAAATTAATTGACCTTTCTTCTGATTACCACTTTACTGCATTTTGTTACTTTCCGCCCTTTATCTGAATTTAATTAATATTAAACTGAGTAAATATCAGGATCGGGAAACAAGATGCTAGTTGTTATTCAGCCACGAGACCAGGATCTTGCAGTGTTTCACACAACTAAGATGTAGAAGCGGAATAAGCCCCTCTAGCTTCCACTAGCAAACTCATGTAAATAAATAAAGAGTTATTTTGGACCAAGCTACGATATCCAAAATTGTTTGGAATCCACTGTTGTAGATATTATGATTTTACAATTTTGTGCGAACTGCAAAATAATTTTCTTGAAGAAAAAAATTCTAAAATTGCAATTTAGTTGGTAATATAATTAAATATTTAATACCTGTGGTGCATGAGACTTTGAAGCCTACGACATCAATAAAAGCTAATTACGTTTATTTATTTTCTCTCCTCGCGTTTTAAGCCTATTGTCTGGCGATATACGCTGGTCTGATTGATGTTCCTCCCTTTTTTCCAGACCAAATGATCAATACTTAAATAGATTGCTCAGTTATTTTGCAATTCTTCTACTTTTCTTTCCATTTTCTTGTGATTATTCTTCTATCATTTGCTGTCTCTTCCAATGATAGTTTGAGTTCCTAGTGTTTTCGCTTTGTTCTAACTACGTTTCAGTGTTTAAAGGCTATTGGAATGATATAACTATGTTAATATGTAACATTGGTGGTAAAAGGCGAATCATTCGCTCCCAGTGTCTTCTTCAATCCGTCCCAGGGTCAACACGAAGGAGGTAAATACGGAGTTACTAGCCTAGACAGTGACTAGTGTATAAGGGAGGGCAGGCACCTGGCTTCGTCAGGATTTGACCCCTAGATCTTATTGGTTATAATAACTCATGCATTCGTCAACGGTCCCTCCTGGAACATGCTAGAAGAATCTTTCGTCTAATTGGTTCTTCAATGAAGTACTCTTATTACGCGTGCCTTAGGTTGTGTTTTCTAAGACATACCACACGAAAGATTTATACCACCACACATTACCTCTGGTAGCGTCATTCTATTAGTTCAAGATTGTCGGTATTATCAGTCTCTTCGGAGTGGTACGATGGCTAAGATATGGCGCGTCCGAGCATGTATCTCTCCTCATACTTTAACCATTTGCACTAATAGCTAGTAGTCATCCGTGATTTATTTTTTCCGTATTGACCCACAAGATTATCGGCATTGTCTCCCACGGGTACAATAGAGTTGATGTTTAAGTGGTAGAATCTTGGGGAACAATTTCTTGGGCAATAAAATTTCTTCCACCTAAAGAGTATTCTTCTTTAACGAACCGTGGACATTGACAAGCAAATTGAACTCAATTGCTGTATTGATCATGGGTCATGCTGCTGCCTCTCTTCCTGAATTGATTGGAAAATCCTCGCCGCTGACTCGGTAGCAGACCTAGCATTGTGAGGCACAACCTTAATAATGCGTGTTTGGCTATCCCTGATAGCTGCCGGAGCAGCAGGCAAGGGAGGGACTTGGCATCTATTTTCTGGATTTGCCTTCTCAGAGGGACTGCTTGCTGTACTTCCTTGCAACTCACTGTTCTTAGATAGCTGAAACTTCCTGGGATTGCCAACAAGTGCATCCTTCCTCAGATGATGGAACATATTATGTGAGCATTGAGAGAGCTGACCGGTCTTCCCATGTACTTGGGAATCAGACAGATTACTAGCCTGCTCCACTGCAGAACTTGTGATGATTGGTTTGGAAGGTGGGAGGCTGTAAGGGATGGGAAAATATGGAGATGGCATTGTGGGCTGTCCAGGCAGAACCATGTTTGGCGGTTGATGAGATACTGGAACACCAAAAGCAGCGTTTATAAAGTCTCCACCCTGAGGAGAGACTCCAAGAGGATTGCAACCTCCATAAAGAGGAGACATGAAGCTACCAGGAGGTGGACAATGTCCAGTGTAGGGTTTGTAAACGAGCCCATCTGATTGTGACATAACTGGAACTAACCATTGGTTTGCCAAGGGAGGAAAACACCAGGAATTTGTCATCTGATCAGAAGAAATTTGCACAGCTGAAGGCATGACAGAGTAAGCTCTGATATTTGGGACTTGATCTTGAGGGCTCCTTTTGGATCCATCCACACATGCAGGGAGAACTGGAACTTCAGATATTCCCTCCTCCATTGCCTGCTCCACATTATGGTTTGTTTTACAAAGTTCATCTAGTCTCTTAAAGTCCACTGACTTTGAATTTCTGTTGTATTGAAGTGATTTAGTATCATGCAGAGTTTTTGCTGAAGGTTTGCTCAAATAAGAATTGGCTTCAAGCAGTAAATGAGGAGATGCAGCTATCAACTTCTGAACCTGTTTCAGGTGGAATATTATGGATGGTCCGTTTATAAACTAAGTGGAAAAGATGATCAATAAACAGCACAGGCTGCTAAAGCTGACCTTTATTAATCTGTGAAGCTCAGAAACTTGTATTCCAAACACCCTCTGCTGACTGAAAAGAAAAAAGCACAATTGAACCAAAAGATACAAAGATAAACTCACCAAAATGATATAGCAAAATTAAAAAAGTATTGTGGACGCAGAATAAAAGTCCAATCATCAATATCAAATGGAAGTAATGACTTTTGAAGCTTAAATTGATTCTTGTATCATCTTCACAGTTCACCTACATTAAGAAACGTATAAAAAAGTGTACTTGGTTATGGCATAGCTCCTTGTAATATGCAGTGAACAAAAAATATTTGACATCTTTATTTCCCAAGGCAGTCTTCTATCTATTGAGATTAATGCAAGGAAATACAATTCAAAGTTTTCACAAACCCATGCATCTTTCAAGACAATTTCATCTATTTACAACTTGACATAGAATGGACTAATTCATTGAATTTGTGACCACTAGTAGAATGAGGAGTCAATTTTAAACTTCTAATAAATATGATATCAACCTATGTTTATAAGTTGATTCTAAATGCAGTAGTTATGTCTGTGTAGAATTTATCAATATTTTCAAAGGAATTTCATATGACATCTGAATGTGGAGAAGCTACCCCACTACGTTTCGTATGCCCACTTATGTATGTGCAACTGTACTTGACTTATAATTTTTAATTGACTTAAACCAAGGCTAATTTATTAGTTCAGTCCAACTTGATACCACAGTAATAGACTAGTGAAAAAGATGATTGGCTGGTTTTTCATTTATTAAATCCAGACAAAGAACAACAAAACGAGAAGAGATGACTAAAGGCATGATAATGGAAGATGACAGCACAAAATCGTATAAGGTTTTGCATATTAGTGATTGTTAAACAATATTTGGTAATTTCACTGATCAATATGTTTTAAATATGTTATTTAGTTTTTATTTTGATAAATCTTTTACAATTATTTAAATATTATAATTGTTAGTTATTTTTAATAATAATCATATATGAATCTGCACATGTGCTAGCATAGTGTATAATCACTGTGGCAATCCAAATGGATACTACCTAAGCAGTGCTTTTTATAAAAGCAGTGTAAGTCTTTTCAAGAGATGAGCTAGCTTCATGCATTAATTTCTCCTCAAGGCCGCGATTTTAATTGGAATATAATGAGCTTATCAGCATGAAGAAGCATTTTATTAACAGAAGGGTATTAACTAAATTATGAACTAGGCATGCTAATTCTACCAAAAACGAGTATATCTCCATGGTTGTCACAAAATTCCATGACTACTACATTGGATGAATAGCAAATTAACTCATTAATTCAATTGTATTTGACAAGATAAAACCATTGCAAAGACGCTTAAAATAGCACCTATTATGATTTACAGGGTAATAGTTTGACAGGGGAGGGGGGATCTAACTTATTCAAGATGGATCACAAGCACAGTCTAAAAAAAGAGTTATTTTTTCAAATTAATTTTCTACTTGACCCTAAAGTTTGACCATGTTATCACTTCAACTACCCCCACGGGCATAGCCGAGTTGGTACTTGGGTGGTAGATTGCTACATGAGAGTAGGGATCGAATCCCAGGGGAACAATCTCTTGGGGAATAAAATCCCTCCCACCTAAAGAGGTTGTTCGATCACCGTGATTTACTCCGTTCATCTAGCTGTTGGTGAGGGGCGTTTGAGTGAGCAAATCACCTTTTGCCACATGTTATGACTTCAACATATATAGAGTTTTTTTTTGCTTAATACTATAATCCAACCCATATATTTTAAATGCAAAAACTTATTGGGCTTTAAAAAATAAACAAAACAAAGAAAAAAAATTCAAATAGAAAAAAAATTTCGGGTGTGCACGGGTGTGTGGCATAAGGTCCTCAAAGTATCATCTCTCTCTCTCTCTCTCTCTCTCTATATATATATATATATATACATACATATACACACACATTCATATTTCAGTTAAATGTAATCCATATGACCAAATTGAATGAAGCTTTTTTTTATGATCAAGAGTGGCTTAAACACCTAAATGCACCATTTCACAACATATAAATTGGATTTCACTAATGATTTGGAAAGATAAACACCAAATTCACCAATTAGCAAAGTAAATTCCAATGGAGAATATGGATACTCAGAATATATTATCGATAAAGAATGTCATATAATGTGCACGTTGAGCAAATAGTAACAAAAAAAATGGTATACATACTTGACAATAGCTCTTCGGGCCTTAAAAAAGTGCTTTGTGCCAATTGCTGCAATAATATCATCTGGGGAAATATCCAAGCTTGATTCTGTACCTGCCATTGAGGGTTCATATGCATCATCACCATCTTGCCTCTCTGCATCATCGAATACCAGTGACCCTTTTTTCTTTGGATTGTCCTCATTAAAACAGTCCCTAGACAAATTGGAAGTTCTAGGATTTTTTCTAGGTGACAATTTGAGATATAGCTCGCTTTTGGCCTCTGAAGATGTACCACCATTACAAATAGCAATGCCATTCAAAGTATGCAAATTGCTTAGATCGCCATTTTCTTGACATAGTCCCGTTTTCTCACGCATAAATTTCTCATCAGTTCTAACTACAGAGTCTTTCGAACTGTTTTGTAGGTCAGTCATTTCATTGCATGGAGACTTTTGTTTGGTTTCCTTTGTTTTTTCAATTGGTGAAGTTTCTTTAAGATCTCTGATATGAGTACTATAAGAACAACTAACTTCTGCAATACATGTTTCTTCCAAAGGTTTCTGATCCAAATTAAGGCCTTGATGTGAAGAATTATCAGATGTAAGACTCCCTTGTAGTTTGTGCGAGATGGAGGTAGTTAGCATTGGACTTGTCATATGTGTATCCTTTTTAAAGAATGCAACACTTTCCAACTGATCAAAGGTACGGATGGCAGTATCCTCTGCATCATCTAAAACTTTCTCACAAGAATTTTTCATACTAGGGTCTTCTTTTCTCTGTGATCTATATTCAGCAGCTAATCCTGTGCCAAATAGATTCTCAGAACTTACTTGCTTAATGGATTTCCTGTACAATTCCATCCTTTCCCCAACCAGGTTCATTCCATCAGATGTTCCAGCCTTTTCTGCAGAATGAACAGGCATTTGAGAGGTCATTTGAAAAGGAGAAAGCACCTTCATCTGCTGACTGCATCCCTAAAAGATAAATGCTAGTCAACAATCAACAATGTTGTTGAGAGCCAAAAGTATACAATGATCAATACTTGACATATTCTGAAAATACAAGGAACATGAGAAAAGGTCCAACTTTATATCATAGATTGGAAACAATGGAAAGTAAGATTTTTGACATTCTACAAAAGAGAGAAAATATCTCACTAAATTGAGAGAGATTTCTTTGCAGCTTCAAGATCAATTTTGTCGCTTAGGATATACTATCTACTAATCAAATTCTTTGGTTGACCTAATACCTATATTGATATGACATGACCTTGGAACACCAATGAAAAATGTCAAGAATAAGAGAGGCGAGAACAAGCAATTAACCAAGTAGGAAGACATAGGCTCTCTCCTCTCTAAGAGGTAACCGTCACCTAACAATGAAGAGTATAGGCACTAGCTGAGATACTTGAACTCGTCATTTATCCCCATTGTATCCATGTCAGATATTGACAATAGGCAACCACATGAGAATGGGCATCCTACGTCCTTGTTAATCGTGTGTAACACTTTTCAAGACTAGTCATTGGATGCACACGCATGTTGGGTACTCATACCCGAATCTTACTAACACACGACTCTAGAAGGGAGGGTGAGGACTGCTTAATTAGAGTTGCTGCAAGATATGAGCTTCATCAATGTTGATGATTTGTCAAATTGGCCGCAGAGGTGTCCAACTCTTACAATCCGACTAATCCTAGAGGTGATCGACCCTACCCCACATAAGTTTCCCACCATAGTAAATCGGAAAGCGCAGATAGATCTTGACGGATAGCCCAACGTCACAAGTTTTTCAAACTCTCCAAGTATAATGTGCCCTGGGTGATATTTGAATCGTCGTTGCTTAGGGAGTCCATCCCACCTCTTACCATCACCATAGCCCGAGGCAACAAGATATCTTTGATAGATGAGATGAATGCATGATGCTAACTGTGATAAACTCTTTGAAAGATTGCAAAAGTTGGGTGTTACAAGGTAACAACAAACTTGTATGCATGAGGAACAAATGCGAGGCAAATGAGCACCTGTTACAAAAATGAGGATAGGTCTCCAATGGTGCCTTTATGAATATCTTAATTCTGAGATGAGAAGCAATCCATGACTTGCAGTGCGATGAAGCCATCAAGTGCTGTTGTTGTTACTTTGTAACACTCACACTTGTGTTTGGACAAGAACCAAAGTTAAACAACTTCGCTTAGGCGAGAACAAAATCCTTGAGCAACATGGGATTTTGGTGCCTTGGCATGCTTACTGACATCAATAACAATGGCACGCACAGCAACAAGAAAATTAAATGGAAGAGTTTATAATGTCTTATAACAATCAAGTGCAAATATACACCTATGATTGGTTGGCCCAAATATCAGTTTTGGGTTCATAGTTGGTATGGTTTAAATAGTGATAAGTTTAGGCTGGTCCTAGCTAAACTTATTATATGTGAGTGCATATGAAAAGAAAACTCAGGATTTTTTATTACTGATGTAAAGATGTTTATTCTTCTCCCTTCCTACTCATTCAAGAATAACCAAATCCAAGGAAATTGATCTCCTTCCTCCCTCATGGTGTCATGATAATCATCCGTGAAGGCAAGGTCTTTATCCTCCTTATAGTTATCATGGAATAAGTTTGTAGTTCGTTTAGATCAAGAAGAATGAGAGCATGATATTTGACCATGTGCATAGACATTAATTGCCACGTGAAATTTCAAACACAATACATTTTAAAATCATATGCAATTATCAGTTTCTTCTCAAGCTCCGAGTTCATTTTGAACAAATGTGAAAATTTCAGCTGCATGCATTTCAGCTTCTAATGGAAACAATCAAATTAGTTTCCAGAATTACACAGATGCGAAACACACAGAGGAATAGATGCATCATAGCAGGAAAATAAGCAGTTCAACAAACAGAACAAGCTAGAAAGAAGTTAAAAGCCAAAGTTAATTGTTCCAACCTGACTCGAGGAAAGGGAAGGGACCGAATTGTTGAAGTGGCAAGGAGGAAATGGCATGGTGGAGGGGCTCGAGTTGAACGTTTGAGAAGGGATGCTGAGCTGCTCGTATAACGCCATTTTGTTCCTTGGGGGAGCCTTCGGCCCCCCTTTATTAGTGTCGTTAACATGGAGCCTCGGAAAGAGTGGACCTATGACCTTATCCTCCTCCACCCCTTTCATAACACTCGATTCCCCCAAATCTTACACACACAATAAACCTTGCCGAATCAACGCATCGCCGTCAGAGCAACCCTGGTTAACCGACTGAGAAGATGCATTCGTCAACAATAGCTGCGAACTGCTGCAGATAGACAATCAATCTCCCAACAAAACCAGCTAATTCCGGTCAAGAAAATCCCAACTTTTGGACAGCACGCGTCAGTGGAGAAGGTAAAGAGTACCTGGAGCATCAAATCTGGTAATAAAAATCCACATTGGAAACGGATGGGGCAATCTGGAGAAGGATATCTGGACGAGGAAGATCTGCAACAGCGATCCGACAATTGGTGGGGAAGTTGTAAGCCGTGATGAGATCCAAAAGGTAGAGACAAGAGAGTTCATAAGGGCCGCGAAAACAAGATTCCGGAAAGGGCGAGTTTGTACTCAGGAACTTCGGCTCTGTCAATAGGAAGAAGACAAATACAACCAGGCAAGGTAACGAGGTAAATTTGAAAATTACAAATAATAAATTTAAATCATATAATAATATTATTAGGATGGATAAATCTATTTCATATTTAATATAGTGAGAAAAAGAAAATAAAATGATAAAAAAACATTTCTCAAGAAATTCCAAGGTCTTGTTTTTTTTTTAAAATGTCATTCATTAATATATGGGTAAGGATGACAATTTCAGTTGAGTCGGATGGAGTATTTGAAATATGATCTGAATGATGGAGGATACGAAAAACTATCAATATCTTATATCTCACTTAAATACCTATTATATATATAGGAGGATATGAAAAACTATCAGTATCTTATATCTGAATCAAATACCTATTATATATATATATATATATAATTATGATCCGCTGCGGACCTGTGAGTGAGACTGGTCCGTATGCGGATGGTCCGCAGCAGATCAGCACTATATATATATAGAGAGAGAGAGATTTTAGCTTGCACACCTTTATGTGCACGATCGTGGGCGACGTCCGACGTGGAAAGCCAACGCATCTCTCAATCAAATTTTTTATTTGTTTTTCTCTCTCCTGCATGCAGACATAGGTGTTCTTTGAGAACATATCTGTCTGCATGCAG
>JBAMIE010000098.1:6141083-6154291 GCA_037177295.1 Kaempferia parviflora
CTTCTCATCCGCAACATCTTCCTCTTGACTTCTTGTGTTCCTAAGCTCCTACACACTTAGACACAAGTATCAGAAAATAACAGGACTTAACATGGTTGACCACATCAAAACTACCACAGGGTACTTACAGAAAGCTCTTTGCAAGAATCTTAAAAGAAAACTATAAAGAAAAGAGAGTACAAGATAAGATATTTCAGATTTAGATGGAGATGACTTATATCAAGAACTAAAAATCATACAACATATTCTGTCAGAGGAAATAAAAACAACAAGTGAAATACTAATATTTTTGCAAAGAATGAATTGTTTCTCGAATTCATTTATTGTATACATGATATTATTGACTATTTCGGTGACTATTGCATATGCATAAAGAAGTTTTTCTAAATTGAAACTGTTGAAATCTTGTTTAAAATAACTATGACGCAAACAAGATTGAATGAAAAAAGATGAGTTCATTGATTGACGAGGGCTTGAAAGCTCATTGCAAGAATTTTGAAAGAAAACTATAAATAAAAGAGAGTACAAGACAAGATGTTCAAAGTTGGATGGAGAGGACTTATATCAAGAACTGAAAATCATACAACATATTATACCAAATGAAACAAAAATAGTGAGTGAAATACTAATATTTTTGCAAAGAATGAATTATTGCCGAATTCATTCATTACATACTGCAGAAAGAATTTTTCTAAATTGAAGCTATTGAAATCTTGTTTAAAATCAACTATTACCTAAACAAGATTGAATAAAAAAGACAGTTCATTGATTGATGATGATGAGAACTTGAAAGATCGTTGTAAAAATCTTGAAAGACAACTACAAAGAAAAGAGAGTACAAGACAAAATGTTTCAAATTTGGATGGAGATGACTTATATCAAGAACTGAAAATCATACAACATATTCTGCCAAAGGAAACAAAAACAAGAAGTGAATACTAAGGGGGCATTTGGTTTACATGTTTTCCATTTTTATTTTTTTTTAACTGTGCATTTTTCAGAAAATAGAAAATGATAATTTGTCATTCTCTATTTTTCTAGAAAATGTTATATCTTTTTCTAAAAAAATAAATATGAAAAATAAAAACTAAACACTATTTTCAGAAAATATACATTTTTCAGAAAATAAAAATGGAAAACACGCTAACCAAACGCTCCTTAATATTTTTTACAAAGAATTAATTGTTTCTCTAATTTATTCATTGCATACAAGATATTATTGACTATTCTAGTAACTGTTGCATCTACAGAAAGAATTATTTCTAAATTGAAGCTTTTGAAATCTTGTTTGCGTTCAACTATGACCCAAATAAGATTATATTGAATACATTAGCTATGATTTTAATTGAGAATGACTTTTTTTAAAAATTTAATTATGAAAAAAATGATTGATGACTTTATAAATAAAAATACAAGAAGATAAATTTTTCATAGAAAATTGTAATATTTTTTTTTTCATGTTTTATGATGTAATAATATTGATTATTAGCAATGCAGATTATTATTTTTTTCATTATTATAAATCTCAATTTATATGTTGTGTTAATAAAATTATTTTTATAACATCAATTTTAATATTTTTTTATATTAATATAAAGGGTTTTTTTTTATACCGGAACCTTCAAAATGTAGGGTCAACCCTGACAATAACATAGCTGCTACAACGAATTTCGAATCATTTAGATGGGAAATTAATATGTCAAAGATATGCATGGGTTAAAAGCGAGTAATATATAAAAGGATATTTATGTTATTTCATAAATAAGAGTGTGACCGTTGTTTTTTTAATTAAAAAATACATCTGCATATTGGTAAAAACAGAAGTATATGTTTTTTTTTTTTATTTTACTTTTGCCCTTAGTATATTTTATTTAATTGCTAAAATATATGTTTTAAAATGTCAACTACAAAATTGTAAAGACGATAAAGTTATAAGTGTATTCTGCATTTTTCCATTAATTCATTCCTCGAGTGAGTCAAGGGTTCCGTTCGGGGTTCAACCTCTGCCACCGCCGTCGGCACTGGGCAGCGCACCTCCTTTTCCTCCTCTGTCTCGCTATCCCTTCTCCGGTTGTCAACGCACGCTTCTCGACGACTCTATCGAACCACCAGTTTAACCATGGCTTGGAGGCGCGTCCTCGCGAAGGTAACATCTAAGGTTCCATACGCGGATTGACTTTCGTCGTTGTATCCGAGGGTTGTTCCAGATTTTGTCTTAGTGAAAACTCCAGATTTGTTTTCTATTTTGTGTGATCCTCTTGGGAATTTAGTGTGATTGCATCTCTAGATTAGGGCTCCCCCTTTTTTCAGATCAAAGAAATTCCAGAATGTTAAGGGTACGTTGTTTTGGATGTTTAACTGTTCGGGTCAAGTGCCTTATATTATAGACCAACTGGTTGGCTTTTGACAACTGAAGGTGCAAATCCTATTCGGAAATAGATATCGGTTTATGACCTTGAAGCAGTAGGGCAACCAACAGGATTGACTTTAGTTACTATCATGGACTCCTAATCTTCAAATATGTTGCCTTAGTGTTTTTGATCCAACACTCTGGACTCGGACCTAGTTAGGCATTAATAGATTGTTTTATTTTGTCTTGTGATGCTTCATCATATGCTGTTCAGTTGAACTAACAGTTTTTGTTAATATTGCTCTAATATATAATTGTGACTTCTTTTACCATGGTTTTTCACACATTCTTTGCTGTGCGTCAATTAGAATGTTTCGTTGCTATTGTTTTTCGTGCTGTATCATAAAAGTTGATTCTATGCTGACACCATTAATATCCTAGGTGGATAATATTGTTGTATGTGTTTTTGTTTTATTTTTTTCTTATAATCTTGGTTGTTGCTGGTTGCAACAGCTTGGAAAACAACAGTTGTTGGGGCGTTCACATTTTTATGGAAGATCTCAATCTCATCGTGCGGTAGACAAGATTGAAGCTGGTATTGGTATGTGGTTCATATTGCCTTATTTAAATCCAGGAGAAATATTAGTACAATATGATGATTCTCCATTTATTTTTTTAAGCATTGGCTTAGAAGCATAGCGCTGCAATAACTAGGTACTGGACTATTAAAAAAGGAGCCAGTACTTACTCTCTTATCTTTCCCTCTACCAACTAGTTGTCTCTCTTTGTTTTTACTAATGAATTGACCTTCTCGAAGAGTCAATTCATTGAAAAACCTCAACCACTATCAAGATCATGATTCAGGCCCAGGTGCAATTGCTGAATTTGCATATATAGAGGCTGAGATTTTGTTCCTGGTCGAATCATTAGTCAATTGTTAGAATTTGCTCATGCAATTCAATGTTTTTCTTTCGTTCCTTTTGAACAGGTCAACCAATCCCCACATGCAAACCTAAGGGTGCGTTTGGTTTAAGCCATTTTCATTTTCCAGAAAACCGCATTTTCCAGATTTTTCGAAAATGACTTTTCCGCATTTTCTGTTTTCTTAGAAAATGCTCTTTTTTTTTTTTTTTCTAGAAAACGAATGTGGAAAATGCAAATCAAACTCATTTTCTGTATTTTCTTATTTTCTCAAAAAATGAAAAGGGAAAACAATTTGGAAAATACAAATCAAACGCACCCTAATATTTTCACCTATTTTCCTTTGCAAACCCTAATTGTTCTTTTCTTTTTCAGTTTCCATGCAATATCATCATCCATGCAAGTTATGGTCTCCTAAAAAGCTATGGTCTCCATAGTTTTTAGGATTGCGATCCTATGCAGGATCGATTTGGGGATAGAATTGGATCAGTTGGGATTGGATAGAATCGTATGATCCTACCAAAAACCCTTTAAATTTAATTTAGTATTTAATAGGATGATCAAATTGATCAATGAAGACTAAATTAATTCGATATTTAATTAAAATTTCTTTTAAATAAACTAAATTACATTAAATTAATAATAATATTATTAATGGTAATAATAACCTAAATATAATTTATTATTAATGGTAATAAATAAATATAATTTATTTATAATTTCCAATATATATATATATATATATATATATATTTTTTAATAGGGTAATTCAATTCGGGTTTGAGAAATCATGTTTAAACTATCTCATTTAAGTTAGGAATTATTTGAATTAATTAATTCAATGAAAAACCTAAAATCACTCGAGACTTAGACTCACTGTGCCATCTCTACTCTTCGCACCTGTGCAGCGAGGCGTTTTCCCTCACCCATGCTCGTTGCCGCTGCTCCCCGCGCTTGCCTCCGCAACTCCCCTTGGCTTCACCCATGCGGTCACACATACATGTCGCCGCTAGTGCTTGCTACCAGCAATGTATTCCCCTCTTTGCCCTAACGCTCCCCGCAACCAACCGCCGACCTTCCCCTCTTCCACTCCACAAGCCACCGGCTCTTCATGTCCCCTCTGCTGTCGTCCGTTGAGACACCGATGAGGATGCTTTGTTCCGGTGCCACATCCGTATCGTTTGTACCATAAAATATGGTCGATTCCACCGATACTGTACGATTCCGGCAATTCCGTTTCGATCCGACTACAAAATCGATCCAGATCGATTTCCTACTTCTGGACGGATCGTGATTTTACAAACCATGGTATTCCCTCTCCTTTTTTCTTGTTCCTCTCCCACACTGTCTCCCTTTCCATCTATGTTCCCTCTTCTCTCTCCAAATCGTCTTTTTCACTCTCTTCTCCCACAGTTTGTCTCCCTTTCTATCTATGGTTTGTTTTCTCTCTCCTTCATTCCTTTATTTTTGATGAATAGAAATCATTTTCCTTGTGCTTCTTCCTGAAATTTAATTAACCTCATTGTGTCCTGACACACCATAGGCCTCCTTTTATTGAATTTTTCTTGCTTTGATCTTGCTCTTTACGCTCCCACTCTTATCAATTACTCTTTGCACTTTGAATCTGCAGAAATGCAACCTATGACAAAATAAACTCGGACTGTAAATTAGCATATTCTCAAGTTAGAAAATTAAATTTGTGGCTAAATAAATTAGCAAATTAAATAAGAAAACAATAAAATCAAAATTTCCCACTGTGCAATTGAACATGAATGCTGTTATGGAACAATTTGAACTCATCAATGAACGATGAGAATTTACTGCATTACTAAGTACTTTAGAATAATTATTATGCATAATTTTATTCCTAGTGTTGACATGTCTCCTGTGTTAGCTCAGAAGGACTATTAGTGTAGTGGCAAGTAGTAAACAAAGAAATCAACTCTCTAAGCTGATGAGCTTTCAAATTGTGAATAAATAGAAAAGTACACATATTGATGGAAGTTTTAATTGATTTGCCAATTTTTAAACTGATGTTTTGGTTCTTAAATCATGATGTTCCTTTTGTTCAATTTCCTCTTTTGGCTTCTGTAGGTAACTAAAGTGAATTATGATTTGTGAGTTTAAATCCTGTTAGGCATCATGTTGATGCTAATTGTTCTCTAAAGGGGTCAACTTAGTGAGAGGTTAATCTAAGGTTGCATTACGAAGGGAAATGAATTAATTTGCATTAATCAACTATCCAAAAAAGATCAATTACCAAACAATTCAATTATTCCCAAACAGTTAAAATTGAATTCGAAATTCAAAATTTAAATTTATTCCCAATCTACATTATTTGCTCTTATAAGATTGTAATTGTGAATGACCACTTTAAGAAAACAATCGCAGTCGACCTTGTTCCTTAGGTGGCTTATTGGCAAAACATAATTTGACATGCGCAGATTTGGCAATTTCCTAAAAAAATTGTTGAGAGCTATATATACACAGGATTTCTTCCAAGGATCATTGATCTTAATCTTAGATATCTGAATGCAAAGACATAGTATACTTCATCGGATGTTTTGTTTGATTTTGTAAATTAGACTACTTGGCTGAACTGCCATGTCTGTGAACCGATTGACCAATGGTATCTTATGCTTCTCACTCAAAAGGCATTCTAGCCAATGTTTACTCTTGCATAAAACAGAAAATAATAAATCAAAGGGCAGAAAGCAAGCGACACAATATAGCTTCAGCCGTGTCAGATGCAAATGGATGGCTTTTATTGGATCATAATTATTTTTCGTGTTTGTTATCTATATGATACTAATATCAGTAAAGACAGATAGAATATCTTCAACTTTATTCCTTATACAAATTGAATTGTAGTATTTCATTTGTAAGTTAACTTGCTATTTTCAGTTACATTTCTGAGTGTTTTCTGTCATTTTCTTCTTGCAGACGACCGAATTGGAAACTTCCATGAAAGGTTCCAGTCTAGTTATGCTGGAAATTTTGCTCGAAGAGTAAGAGATACTGATGGCATGAATGATGTAACATTGCTTAAAGAGCTATACAAAAATGATCCAGAAAGAGTTATTAGACTCTTTGAAAGTCAGCCATCACTGCAATCAAACCCTTCTGCACTTGCTGAGTATGTTAAGGCATTAGTGAAAGTTGATAGGCTGGACCAAAGTACATTGCTGGAAACTTTACAAAGAGGTAAGAAGAAGAATAATACCCAGTTACTATTACCATAATTATATATTATCTGATCAACAAGAATTAAAAAAAAATATTGTAAGCTGATTTGCAAGCTTGCCCAGTAAGTCATTGATGAACACAAGTGTGAGCATGATATAGACTTCATAAATTTCAACTGATGGTTAAGATCTGCATAGTTAAGATCTGTGTAGCAGGCTTCGAATAGTTAGGACTAACACAATTGCTTGATGTTGAACACAATTTGACATTTGTCTTAAATATGAAACCAGATCACAGAACTTAATGATTTTTTCCCCTTTAAAATACATTGCAAATTACAAAAGTAACATAAGATGGTAGTTCTTAAAAAAAAAATAGAAGAAATTGTGGATAAGGGAAAAAGAAACTGGATCATTGTGTGCAAGAGCATAAGAAAAAGGTTAGCTTGGGCCACATCTTCATCTTAGATATGAACCCTATGTGGTGAATTGGCAATACTTTCTGGAAATCTAAGAAAGAAGTTGAAAGGTTGTGAATATAAGATTCTCGAAAAATGATGTAAGGAGGAATTTTGTAAGAATTGGATTTTTTTATATTTGTCTCATGATAGAAAAATCTACTTGAGATTTATCTTGTGATAGATAAGTCTTATCTATCATGAAATAAAATAGCTTTTATTTTATTTTTTTTATAATGAGTTGAGTTTTGTTTATAGGTGAACCGCAACTAGTAATATAGCTTTGGATGAGAGCTTAATTGAGGAATGAAATTCATATAGATGATCCCAACTAGTCGGACGAATTTGGTAATGATGGTCACCATGTAGATTAATTATTTTCATATATAAAATTATGGATGCAAACTTAAATATTTTATCGTAATATCATTGTGTACTCTTACTGATATAATTAAGTTTTAAATTTGTAGAATATAAATCACACATACACCATGCAATGGTTTGACTGGATGCTGTTGCATACACTTTTTAAATCCTGCTGGAAGTTAAAAAGGATTCTCATATAACTGAATGTCTCCATTTGAAGCCAATAGTCTAAGTTGTACGACTGTCACTTTAAAGTTCCCATATGAACCAAAATATATTCTCTCAAGTTTGTCAGGATTTAGGTAAGTTCTTGGAATGATGAGGGCTGTAGTTCTCTGTGACCCCTATCCCATTTCGAACCTAATTTGGGTTTGCATCGTCTAGGAAAATTCTGGTGCAAGAGGATTGGTTTCTACAGTTTGGATTATAATTTTGATAACCATGTTTGAGATACATGTTATGCTTTTCCAGGAGCATATATGATATAATGTACGGGAATTTTTAGTGTATATTAGTTTACATGCGTGACAGCACAAGTAAGTATATGAGCAGTTTGTTGGAATTTATAAGTTTTAGCTTTCAATATTTTCTTCTTTTAAAAAAAATCCTCTTTGTTATTGTCAATCACTGAATTTTCAACCATAAACTAAAACAGCTGAATTCTAGCCTATGACCATCCTGTTCTATTTTGCCTAGTCATAAATTACAACTAAAAGTTTAATTCCTCTCATTGTGGTCAATTCTTTAGTCAAAATAGCTTTTTTTTTACTGGAGAATGGTTTTTTATCCTTGTGTGCATGCTTGTTGGGGTTGGACTTTATTAACTAATCATGGGTGTAGGCATTGCTAACTCAGCAAGGGAGGAGGATCCCTTAACCAACTTTAACAGTATCCCAGCATTAAAGAATGCTGGCCTATCAACAAAGGATGGTATTCTTGGGACTGCAAGTGCCCCCATACATATGGTGACTGCAGAATCCAGCAATTTTAAAGAGCAGCTATGGCGTACATTTCGGACTCTTGCAGTCTCATTTCTGGTAATATCTGGTGTTGGAGCACTTATCGAGGATAGGGGAATCAGTAAAGGTTTGGTTACTTTAAAGTTAAAGTTGTTGTTTTGTTATGTGGAAGATGAAATTTTTTTGTTCCAGTTTAGTGGATAAAACACTTCGTTTGGGTTGTAAACCTCAGCAGGCCTCGGTCTACATGAAGAGGTCCAACCAAGCATGGATTCTAGCACAAAATTTAGTGATGTAAAAGGCGTTGATGAGGCCAAAGCTGAACTAGAGGAAATTGTCTATTACCTTCGTGATCCTAAGGTCTGCTTAATTGAAATTCTATACCTTGGAAGTTTAGTTGAACTTTTTTTATTTTCCTTTAATGTTCCTTTTCTATTTATATGTATGTTTCTTGTATGTTTTGGAGATGTCAATTATGATTTTCTGATAACATTTATTTCTAAAATAGTCTGGGAGTTTTTTTAGCTATAGACCTTATTAACAGAAGGTGAGGAAAGGTGCTCATTTTGGGTAACCACAAATATCAAAACCTACTAAGGTAAAAGATATAATAAAAAAGCTGGGAGATCAAGGAAAAGATGAGAAAAAGGCGAGACATAGGATAACAAAAGAATACAATAGGACAAAACAACAAATTCATGATTTTAATTTATAACCATTTGTGTGGCTTGCACGTGTAGCTAATCATTCAACTTGTATTGCGCCTTTCAAATAATTACATACATTGTGAAGGATTTATGTAAATATGATGGAAAATCACTCCATGCATGCAAAAAAAAAAAAATGTTTTATGCAACATCATAAGAGGAAAATGCCAACATCATTGTTCTTGTGAATATAATAAAGATTTTTTTTTTCTGTAATTTTTGTCAACTTGGTTCCTTCTTTTCACGCTTATTGTTTTATTGGATTGAACTTTTTTTTGTTGTTGTTATTTATGGTGCTTGCTTTAGCGTTTCACCCGCCTTGGTGGGAAGCTTCCGAAAGGTGTGTTGCTGGTTGGTCCCCCTGGCACTGGGAAGACAATGCTAGCAAGGGCTATTGCAGGGGAAGCCAGTGTCCCTTTTTTCTCATGCAGTGGCAGCGAGTTTGAAGAAATGTTTGTTGGTGTGGGAGCTAGGAGAGTTCGGGATCTTTTTGCGGCTGCAAAGAAAAGATCTCCCTGTATTATATTCATTGATGAGATTGATGCAATTGGTGGGAGCCGCAACCCCAAGGATCAACAGTACATGAAAATGACGCTGAATCAATTACTTGTTGAACTGGATGGTTTTAAGCAGAATGAAGGCATTATTGTCATTGCAGCAACCAACTTCCCAGAGTCATTAGACAAAGCTCTTGTGAGGCCTGGTCGTTTTGATCGCCATATTGTCGTTCCCAATCCAGATGTTGAGGGAAGAAGACAGATTTTAGAATCCCACATGTCAAAGGTATACATATCTCCCTATTAGTAATTTACAGGCACTAGCACATTTTATTGTCCTCAACTTTTTACGATCTCATCTAGGGATTTTTTCGCGACTCTACCTAGTGGGATAAGGCTTGGTTACTGTTGTTGTGTATCTAGGGATCTTTTCTACCTGGTGTTTACGCTTAAATTGAATTCCTGCAGATAAAGTATTTGAAATGACTAAAAGAGACCAGAGAAAATATCTCATTAGCCTTCCCCAGCAGCGCATATCTAATTGTTTAGCTTTGTTCTGCTGCAGGTCTTGAAGGCGGAAGATGTGGATCTGATGATAATTGCCAGGGGTACACCAGGGTTCTCGGGTGCGGATCTTGCAAATTTGGTTAATGTTGCTGCCCTTAAGGCTGCTATGGATGGAGCAATAGCTGTTACAATGACTGACCTGGAGTTTGCAAAAGACAAGATAATGATGGGCAGCGAGAGGAAATCAGCAGTTATTTCTGAAGAATCCAAGAAGCTGACAGCTTATCATGAAGGTGGTCATGCTCTTGTTGCTGTCCACACTGATGGTGCCCTTCCAGTCCACAAAGCTACAATTGTACCCCGAGGGATGTCCCTTGGCATGGTTGCCCAGTTGCCAGAGAAGGATGAGACAAGCATCTCTAAGAAACAAATGCTGGCAAGACTTGATGTGTGCATGGGTGGTCGGGTAGCCGAAGAACTCATATTTGGGGAGAATGAAGTGACTTCTGGTGCTTCATCAGATCTGCAACAGGCAACTAAACTTGCAAGAGCAATGGTTACAAAATATGGAATGAGTAAGCTGGTTGGTTTTGTTTCTCACAACTACGATGATAATGGCAGGAGCATGAGCACCGAAACAAGGCTACTTATTGAGGAGGAGATTAAGACTTTTCTGGAAAGGGCGTACAATAATGCAAAAACTATATTGACAACCCACAACAAAGAGCTGCATGCTCTTGCCAATGCACTTCTTGAGCACGAAACACTTTCTGGTGCACAGATCAAGAACTTACTTGCTCAAGTAAATAGTCACACGCAGCAGCAACATCAGGCAGTGGCACCTGCTCAAGTGAATTCCCCAGCAGCACCTACAATGCCTCCCTCAGCAGCCGCATCAGCTACTGCTGCTGCAGCCGCTGCCGCAGCCCAAGCAGCAGCTAAGGCTAAGGGAGTTGCTCAGCCTGCAGTTGGGTCTTAGTGACAAATTCTGTTCTACATTTCAGTATGTATAGTTATTTATGCTGCAGGTTATTTATACCATCAGAAAGCACAGGCAGGATGGTCACAGGAAGAGATGACGTTAAAAATTCAATTACGGACACAGCTTAACTTGTGTGTATGTTAACATTCATTTGCTGCTTCACTGATTAACACAAGAACACCAGTAGAACTTTGGTGTTCTGAATATTTCCAAATTTTGAATGGGTACCGTCTGCAATACTAATAATGTTAAGTACCTTTCAATTATAACTATAATTCATTTTCTGTTCTCTCTTAGAACTCCTGCTACAAAGAATATTACATGGTGTCTATGGTCTGATGTTGGATTGCACAAGGGCAAACTGTCGACCCACAATAGTTTGCAATCATAGTATTGTCTTAAAAATGGAACCTTACAATGCTGTGATAGACGTTATCGTATATTATATAAATCTATTGCCTTTATTGAAACTGTTAAAATCTATCTCATAACCATTATAATGATCCATCTCAAATCCATGTAATAAATACTTAACAATTAGATTGAAAAATGGCGATAAAAGATCACCATGATGTTCATTAGTGCCCATAATTTTCCATTTATTGCAGTAACTGATTCTTTGAAGAAAAGGATTAAGATCGAGTTGATCCAAAGTAGCAGGAGACCAAGCCGTTCGTTCAAACTGTGCCGCCCCGCACCTGTTCGAGCAATTGACAAGCCGAAACGAGCGAAGCTCCCTATCACCATTCACCACAAAACCCCGTAACCCCGCCCCAAACCCTAATTCAACTCCCAGTCCTCGCTATGCCGCCCTTGCCGCCTTGTCTCCGCCGGTCAAATGCGTCGCCGATTACCACAGATGCCGCTGCTCTGTTATATTCTGACAGTCAGGTCCGTTCTCTTCCTTCTCGCAGTTCTCTTCTCTATGTATTTCTTCTCTGCGACTGCTACTGCCACTACGCCCCATTTCGCTCTTTTTTTTCTTTTCTCCTGACCACCATGGCCCATGGTGGAACCACAAGTTCTTCCTACTGCCCAGTAGGTGGCAGCTACACTTGGAAAGAGTATAGATCAGGAAGTTTTCGTCTTTATCTTTTCGCTCAAAAGTCTTTGTTTCTTGGAAGAAAACTATCCTCTCAAGTAAGTCTGCAGCATTATAGCCCAGTGAAGCTCTTAGCCTGTTGCTGCCTCTGTTAGTGTTTTTCTAATTAAGACATGGTACTGGATTTTGCGTCGTTCTGAATTCAAATGTTGTATATGTCACTTTCCCTGCTTTCATACGTTCAACTACCTTTAGAGGGGTTTTCCCCCCTTCGTTTGCACATATTTCATTGAGAATTGTAGGCAATTCAAGTTCTTAGCTAGATTGCTGAAGTAATTCGTCTCTTGTTTGGTAGATAATATCACAATTATAATCAAAACCTTGTGTTTTCATGCCCTTCGATAGTATTTTATCTCTTTTTTTTGTATGTGTATGTGTGTAATACAAGGTGTTTGGACTTTGAAAGTTTCTTGTAATGATTGTTTGTATACTATTTAGAATCCTCTGAATTCAAGGAACAAGTTCATCTTTGGTTTGCATTTTCGGATATTAATACATTCTTCCTACAGGTTGTTGTATAGAGCTTGAAGATAGGAGTGAGAAAATGGAGATAAAATATTCAATTGACGATATCGTGGTCCAGGATCCTCCAACAGAGGAGTTCTCTGCCTCTGACCTTACATGGACCAAGTATGAAAGCTTTGAGCATCATGTAGATGATGTTGCACTCATTCCTTACGAACGAGTTGAAGCCTTTATCAATGGAGAATGCTCAATTGCTGAACACCCTACTCGATTCCACATTGAAAGAGGAAGAAAGAGAGAGAAGGGCAGCCTGAAGGAAAACAAAAGTGATGAATACCTTCTATACAGGCTGTAAGTTCCTTGTGTTGACTTGCTTTGTAGCATTACTAGTCCTTGTAGAATCATATGATTTGATTCTAATTTGTCTTTGTCAATTACACCGACAACTGAAGGTACTGGTGTTCCTTTGGTCCTGAGAATTATGGAGAGGGGGGAACTATATTGCCTAGCAGAAGATATAGACTTAACACAAGAAATCGTGCTGCTCGGCCACAATCCATGCGTGGTTGCACTTGCCATTTTGCCATCAAATGCTTGTATGCACGACCATCAGTTGCTCTTATCATATATCATGAGAGGAGACATGTGAACAAATCTGGTTTCATATGCCATGGTCCTCTTGAGCGAGATGCAATTGGCCCAGGTGCTA
>JBAMIE010000098.1:6182174-6201182 GCA_037177295.1 Kaempferia parviflora
GTTTCTTTTTTTTTTTTTTTTTTTTTTTTTTCAGTTTATCTTTTATTGTTGAAGTCGTAGAGTAGTTGTCTCATTAGGTCAGGCAAGCTCGACTTATCTTTTAATTTCTCCTTAATATCAGATATTAAATTCAAAGTATCATGAACTAAGTAAAATAAATTGTGAGTTTTTTTTTCTTCAGTTCCATTTAGTAAATATGTTATTTTTTAATCAATTGGGTACCCACTGAGTACATAGTAAAATATTCAAGGACTTCACTTTGAATGCATGGAATATGCGTTTGGTAAGTTGGATTAGCAATTCTATTCTTATGAACGATTGGGAAATAGAATTGCTAATCCCAAACGAACTGAAGTCTAATGCAAAGATTTAACACACGGACCTCATATCATCTACTGTTGTCTAAGAGCTGTATTAATGAAATCACGAAATCTTAAAGATGTGTCATTGAGTGCAGTAAAAACAAGCATGCCTGTCAAATTCACTCTCTCTCTCTCTCTCTCTCTCTCTGCATTATCTTGTTCGATAGGCAAATTAGAGCATAGCTATGAAGTTTGAGTTCCCCTTCGTTCGTTTTTTTTTTAATTAAATATTTTTTATTTCTATTTAAAGAAAATAAAATATTTTAAAAAAATTGTGAGAGAGATGAGAATTATTAATGTTATTTCAGGTATCAATTTATGAATTTAAATTTTATAAAAATTTAATTATATAATGTAAAATATGAAGAAAATATGAGAAATATATATAATGTAAATTGTGGGATATAAAGGAGTTATTGAGAGTTTGTTTTGACAGTGAAAAGATATATGAGATTTTTTACTTTTAAGTTTTAATGATGTGGATGTGATAATGAAAGAGAGTTTCTACGATCTAGGAGATGCGTAACTCTGATGCCAAGAATGCATTTTGGTGCTGTGGTGTATTTCACCCGTCTACGAAATGCCTCTCTCCTTAGTTTAATAGTTTTCAAACTCTTGACTTGTTCTTCCATCCCCTACCATTAACTATATATATTTTTTGGGCTTAACAAGATAATGACAGTGAATTTTCGAATTCAATAAAATTATCTTACATCATTATTGAAGGTTAAATGAAGTTGCCCCTGAAAAACTCATGCAAATACGAGACGTTGGCTAACATAAGAAATTAATTACCTCGGCACAACTTATTCGGAAAAAAACAGTGTCCCATGGATTTCGATTTCTTGCATTGATGATAACCTTCAATATTTTGTAGGTATATCTCCTATACCTAATACACAGTCATTAAAACACTCGAATCTGATCCCATTTCTTAGCCCTAGAATATTAGATTAGATTAGATTAACCAATACCTATACGATAACACAAACGGATTCCACTTGTGGAGTTGCAATTAGGACACACCTTCACATATATACAATGTTACTGTCGCTATCGTACAGCTTCATCGTGAGACAAGCAAAACAAGGACAACCAATTGAAGTTTGAGTTCACTTACTTGTTAGTAATGAATTAATTAACTGTCGGCAGATGTAGCTTAGATTCTGCTTGTGTTGCACAGCACAAAGATTTCAATAAGAAAGAGAAAGAGGAATATATTCACCGGCTCCAAATTAGCTCATCATCACGCGATGCATGCATGAAGAACCATGCATGCACGTTGACTTCGGCAATGCTTTTTCCTTGAATATTGACAGATTCTGCACCTATTTGACTTGATCTTGAGTTGCTTATACTTACTGTCATTGGTTTATTTGTTTTCATTTTTAATTCGAGGAATATATAATGAGATGACACGTCGAAGCAGATTATATATTAACCTTTTAGTTAGTCACTGATCTTTGTGATTAATGAAAGATGGAACAATTTTGGGACGTGGTGCTGTGGGATATACCATGCCACCGAGGAGTTGACAAAAGACGTTGTCGCACTTTTCTTTTCTTTTCTTTTTTAAAATCAGAAATGGGGTATAAAGAGGAGAGCTGTAAACAGTGATGGTTATTCCCCAGTTGTCTGGTAGGGAAAGCCTCAGCCTAAAAACAGCTACACTATAAGCTAACCATTTAATTTCTTGCAAAAGAAGAGTTCAATGGATACGTTATACTAAAGACTACACTATATTATTGTTTCTGTTTGAAATCGGGTGGTTGGTGCTAGGTCATACGATACTTAGGTAGCTTTATCGCTAACTCCACGAAGACTTCCTGAGCACGTGGTGCTTTGAAGTCCATGACTCCGCAAATACTCACACAAATTCAAAGGAAACGTTAGAAATCGGACCAGGAAAGGGGTCATCGGCTCTGGTACTCTGACGCTCAAGTCAGTGAGAGGCTCTCAAGGAAGTGTATGAACTTGAGACGATGAACAGTAATAATGAGCACATATCTCCTTCGAAGATCAATGACCCTCTATTTATAATGGGGACTTTATCCCTTGGCGCACATATTGATACACTGCTTGTCAAGGGTAAGTCGTTTTTGACACTCTGACATCTTACCTCATTTAGGCATGTTGTCTCTGTATTATGGCAGATTTTGGGAGTTTCATCCATATCAATGGTACGAGGCACATCCTCTGACACCCTAGGCATGCCGTCTCTGTTCATGTTGGTGCCCCAAGCTGGTTTTGATGTAATCGACCAAGTTGGGTTAGGTCCAGTGTGTTTTCTGATCCTTGTGTCTAAGTGTGCAAGAACTTAGGAACATAAGAAGTCGATCAGAAGACGTGGTGGACAAGAAGGACGACACGGGAAGTGAGTCGACGGGCTCGGTGTGTCCGAGGGACGAGAAGCTGCGGAAGAGTACACTGGCGGACGAGAAGGACACGCGCCACGGTCCGAGGGATGAGAGGCCGAGGAGGAAGCCTGCTTGAGGAGAAAGACGGAAAATTACTTCAGGTGAGCCCTATTCCGGATGTCCGAGATCATCCAAGTGACTGGAAGCAATCAGAGCCAACCGGAAGAAATCAGAGCTACCAGCAATGGAGAAGGCGCCTAGCTACAAGCGCTTTGGAGGTGCCTTAGGGGCAAAAGAGGCGCCCTCGCACCTATGGGAAGGTGCCTTCAGTCCGGTCAACGACCGTTTGAATTGAAAGATAAAATTTTATCTTATGCGATAAAACTTTATCCCCTCGAAGATGCCTTGGGCAACCCTGGAGGTGCCTTCAACTTTCGAGATCAGATTTTCAGAAGTTATAAAAAGGCCCCTGGAGCTAGGAAATTATGTACAACTTGTACACAACTTCTATATTATTTTTCTAGTCTTTTTCTGTGCATTCAAAGTTTATAAGAGGCTTCTCCGCCCAACAAGAAGGAGATCTTTTTAGTAAGTTTTACAACTGCCTTGGATTAACAACCACCTAGGTTGTAACTAAGTAAATTTTAGCCTCTTCATTTATTTTAGTTTATGTTTATTATAGTTGTTGTATCAAACTAACATTGAATCCCTGCTTAGAGCCCACGATTTCGGAGCTCTGTTGGAGTCTCCGTCCGTGGGACCTTCGGCGATCATGCCAATTGTCCCACGGGCTTCATTCCTACGGTTCTCCTCCTCCTGTTCTCCTGTTGATCTGGATTGACCTGGATTTGAACGAACCGGGCTACGTGCCCCCGGCTCGTTCTACTTTCCTTGTTCATTTTGTCGTCTTCTATTGGGAGAGGCCAGCCTATCCTCCCGGCGGTCCCTTCGATTCGCCCGATTAGGTTGCCTATTAGGCTACCTACTGGGCGAGCGCGAGCATTGACGTCATGTGGGGCTGTTCGGTCGGCGATTTCCCCGCTTATATCTATGGTACTTTTGGATGCTATGAGTGTCTATCTTGTGATAAGTGCAGAATTGGCAGGGCTCGGATGGTAACTCTTCCCGGCTCCGCAATTCTTCCACCCGAGGAGGGTTACGAGGCTCGTACCCGACCTGACTAAGATTTCCTCCTTTTGGCCCTTTGGGCTGAATGGCTACGGGTGCTCGTCGTTCGGCCGGCCCGTTGGGCTCGACTATAGTTGCTTCTTTTCTCCGAACCATCTGAGCCATCTCCGTGTTGATGTACCGCATAGCTCAGCTCATTAAGTGATCAAAGTCTTTGGGCGAGTTGCACATCAGGGACCGAAAGAATTAACCCTCGACCACTCCTTGTGTGAATGCGCTCAACAGTATCTCGGGGTTGGCCGATGATACGTCGTTAGCCACCTGATCGAACCGCTTGATGTAAGTATTCAGGGGTTCCCGAGGCACCTGCCTTAAGGTGAACAATGCCATTGTGGTCTTGTAGTAGCGCCGACTGCACACGTAATGCGTCGGTGCAGTCAACCTCTCTGGTTTTGATGTTTGACAATATACTTAAGTCTGGTCAGTTTGACCAAGGATTAATCCAAGCATGACTTGATGCTTGGAAGAGAGAGAAGTCTAGTCAGGACCAGATGACGAGCAAGGGTGAGTCCCAACCGAAGGTTAGGTGGGTGGGAAGTCTATCAAGTGACTAACCCTAACTGGAGGGTAGACAAGGTATAAGTCCTGGTGAGTGAAGCCAGACCCAAGTGAGTGAAGCTAAGTGGTGAAAACCCTAGGGGGAGGTAACCCTAGATCCTGATGAGTGAAGTTAGGTGGTGAAAACCATAGGGAGAGGTAACCCTAGGTCCTGGTGAGTGAAGCTAGGTGGTGAAAATCCTAGGGGGAGGTAACCCTAGGTCCTGATGATTGAAGCTAGATTTTGAAAATCCTAGGGGGTGCTAACCCTAAGTACTGATGAGTGAAGTTAGACGGTGAAAATCCTAAGTGGAGGTAACCTTAGGTAACGAGAAGTCTTGGAGGAGTAAACTCCAAGGAAGGTTGATCGAAGGATTTCCGGTCAACCACGTGTGGTCGACCGGACCAACGAATTCTTAATTCTACATTGTTTTACTTTATTATTCTACTTGTGCTAACTCAGTGTTGCAGGATAGGACCTCCAAACAGGTTTAGAAAGCGGGATGTGTGATTCCCGAGTCTGGATGTCCGATTCCGGAAGGTAAGTGAGGTAAATTACTAGAGGAGAGTGACTTGTGAGGTCACGTTCCTGTTGGAAGAAACAGTAGGCGTCGGACAAGCTTAGAACCATTTTAGAAATATAAGCTGAGTGTCTTGACTAGATTTTGGTCCTGGAGGAACAAAACTTAATTAATATTACTCTTAACTATTATGCTAACTCTATTTTTTTGGGTATATATTTTCTATGCCTTTAACACTGTTTTACAGGGTCAAAAGTGAAGATTGATCTCAGATGAACACTGCTGAAGGCGCCTCCCTGATTGTTGGAGGCAGCTCCAACATAGAGGTTTCAACTTTCAACGGAAAGGCGCGAGGGAGCCTTCAGAAGGATAACTCAGCGACTTTGTCGCCGATAAGAGCTAGCTTCTTCGGGATAAAAGTTTTTGGGTTAAAGGCGCTTTTAGAGGCGCTGAAGACACCTTCAGCCTCCTTTAAAAGGGGTGCTCGGCCACAATAACAGAACAACACTTCTACAACATTCTTTATAAGCTCCTGCGTGCTCTACGACCTCCCGGGTGCTCCGAAACTTCACGAGTACTGCTGAGTTGCTGCTCCAGACTTTCGACCGCTGTTGACAGTTTGACGCCAACTCCCGAAACTTGAGACGACTACTTTCTGAGTTGGTAAAATTACTTCATTACTATATTTGTACTTAATTTTGATAAAAGAAGTGTAGCTTGTTACACTTCTCTAAGTTCTTGTATTCTGCTTTCTCTTCCGGCGTTTCCGGAAAAGATTTTTAGTGGATTGCCCACCGATAGGTTCGCGGGACCTGGACCTTTGAGTAGGAGTTACCGAAAGCTCTGAACGAAGTAAAACACATGTGTACTCGAGTTGTTATTTTCCGTTGCGTTTTCTCCTATAGATTTTGTTGATCGATATTCACCCCCCTCTATTGAACGTGCTACGATCCTACATAGTGGTGTAAGAAAGTCTTCTTGAACACCTTAAAGATGGTGATAGACCCGACCGGTAACCGGATGAACCATCTTTGGATGGTTCCAGACAGGGTGGTGAGGAAGGCTCTGCACTTCACCCCGTTTGAGTACTGATTCAACATGACCGCATGCTTAAACTTCAGCATGTGGTCTTCTGGATCGGCCGACCTGCAATACTCCGCCAAACCCAGGGGTGGTAATGCTTAGGTAGTGGATCTTCCAAGACTGTCAGGGTGAACGGAGTGACCACCTGTTCAGTAGAGCTTTCAGTCAAGGGTGCTTTTCCCTTCTTACGCTATTGTGGAGGTGCCTCTCCTGCTGAAGAGCCGAACGAGTCATTGGCCGTGTCTTCTCCCAAGGGTGTGTGGAATAATGCCCTGTGGCACGTAATCGGCGAATGAGGCACCTGCAACAGACTAATTTGCCAAGCGGGTGCCTGGCAAGGGTGGTGGACACCAAGGCTGCAGACCTCACGACCACTCTATCCGGTCGGCCTTTTGGATCCGTACGAAGTCCGGTCACAGATACGATCGGCTCGTTCAACAACACCCTTATGACGACTTGTTGTTGTTGTTGTTGCAGCAGTCTCTGCGCTCGAGCGGTCACCAATAGTTCCAAATCTTCTTGCGACAAAGTGGTGAGTCGTCCAGCTTCGTCTCTCCTGTCGGCTCAGTTGCAGGAAGAGTTCTCACAAACGGCGCCAAATATGATCATGTTTGTAACCGAGTGGCTGGCGCTAGGTCACACGGTGCTTAGGTGGCTCTGTCGCTGACTCCACGAAGACTTCTCGGGTGCGTGGTTCTTCGAAATCCGCGACTATGCAAACACTCGCACAAATTCAAAACAAACATTAGAGACCGGGGTCAGGGAAGGGGTCCGCGTCTCTGGTACTCCGACGCTCAAGTAAGTGAAAGGCTCTCGAGGAAGTATATGAACTGTAGATGAACAGTAATAATGTGCGCATACCTTCATTGAAGACCAATGACTCCTATTTATAATAGAGGCTTTGTCCCTTGACGCACATATCGATGCGCTGTTTGTCAAGGGCAAACCGTTTCTGACACTGACACCTTACCTCATTTAGGCATGTCGTCTCTGTACTATATCAAACTTTGGGAGCCTCGGTCGTACCAAGGGTACGAGACACATCCTCTGACACTTTGACATCTGGTATGTTAGATGACAAAAATAGTTGGTGGAGTGGTGGAGCAGGGGGGTTCCGACCGCCCCTGTCTCTATTATGTCCGACCGACCGATCACTCGGTCATCCGGTTCGCTGCTTCGTAATGGAGACTTGGTCGATCGGTTATTCGGTCGGTCTGTTAGTCCAGGTCGCTGACCCCGAGCTACCCTCGAGGTATTTCTTTAGCTTGTTATACTGAGTCAGCAGGTCAGACAGCCAATCGTCTCGGTCGACCTATTTCATCGACTCAGAGACTCGGCCGCTTTGGAGACTTGTGCGCTTGTGGCTCTGGGTTGACAGGCTGGACGGCCGGTTGGCTCGGCTATACTTCCTTACCTACTTGGAGCTTCAGCGGGGCATGCCACCCTGGCGGTACTGCTGATTTTGACCCGTCTTCGTGGGTTTGTCCCGATCCACTGCATCTAAATTGCGAACGAGCGGGCTCAGCTCGCAGTTTTGCTCAAAGATTCTTCAATTCGCCTGCAGAGAAAAGCTTCCCTTCTTTCTATACTAATTATGATCCAATAGACACAGCCCCAAAGCTCAGATGCCGATTCTTAATTAATCGCCTACGTACCTACCTTTTCTCTCAATTATAAATAGAGGTCAATCCATCCTCTGTCGATCGTCATCACATATATCGCAGTTCCAAATCCAACAATTAGTTGCCATCGGAATGTACCGTGGAAGCAGCTCAAATCCTTCTCGTAAACTCCTGTTTCTATCCTAATTCATCATTTAATCTGTATGTATTTCAGAAACGTACGATTTACATAAGTTTGCACGCATGCAGGTGGTAAGTCTGCAGCGAGGAGGCTCGTGGAGTATGGCAGGACCTACGTGGTGAGGCCGAAGGGGAGACACCAGGCCACCATCGTGTGGCTCCACGGTTTAGGCGACAACGGATTAAGGTCAGGCACCGGGCCAAATGTTGTTTATTTTCAGTGGTCAATATGTGTATAACATAATTCTATCTTGTTTACCTGAGCAGCTGGTCCCGGCTTCTGGAATCACTTCCTCTGCCAAATGTAAGTGCAATTACGAACGACCTTCATCATGTTCTCGGACAGGGCCATCTAATTGGAACTTCAAAGTTGTTCTCCTGCAGATTAAGTGGATATGTCCGACTGCTCCTACAAGACCTGTGACCATGTTTGGTGGATTTGCCTGCACTGCATGTAGATCTGCATTCTAATTGAATGAAGTTATTGATTTTTTTTTTTTGGTAATCATCGTTCCTTTTGTTGTTTCTGATCGATAGGGTTCGATGTTACGGAAATCAAAGAGGATGGCCCTGATGATGTTGATGGACTGGATGCTTCGGCTGCACACATTGCAAATCTTTTGTCTTCTGAGCCATCTGATGGTTCTTTTTTTTAATTTTATTTCTTCTTCTTCTTCTCCCTTTTTGTGTTGTTTCCTATGATGATGATAAATTGATCAGTTGATAGCTCTTGCACGAATTCATCCAGTGAAACTCGGGATAGGTGGATTCAGTATGGGTGCTGCCACAGCCTTGTACTCTGCAGCATGCTTTGCATACGGCAAGTATGGAAATGGAAGCCCATACCACCCCATCAACCTCAGTGTAACTGTCAGTCTCAGCGGTTGGCTTCCCTGTTGCAGGTCTGCAAACTCTCTTCTTCTTCTTCGTTTCAGAATCGCCATTAATTTAAAGGTATTAACCACATTTCTGACATGGATCCAAAACAGGACTCTGAAAACAAAGGTCGAAAGTTCACATGATGCGGGGAGGAGAGCTGCTTCCATGCCAGTCTTGCTCTGCCATGGAAGAGGTATTTGATTTGTCAGACAGTTACGATAGATAGATCATAGATAGAACAAAAAGAAGAAGATTAATTTTGATTTCCTATTTTTGAACTGCAGGGGATGGAGTCGTTTCCTACAAGCTCGGAGAAAGATCTGCAGAGATTCTAAGAATCTCTGGGTTCAGAAATCTCATGTTTAAGACCTTTAATGCGTAGGTTCTCAGCTAGCACTGAAAATTTTCAGCTCGAAATGAGCTTTAATAAATATATTAAACAACATTTCCTGGAATTGAGCAGGCTCGAACACTACACTGTACCTGATGAGATGGATGCTGTCTGCAAGTGGCTTACGGCGAGGCTACGGCTCGAGGGGCCTCGCACTTAAACGAGAGGAGGAGAAATGGACATCATATTTCTTCTATGAATGAATGCTGGTTGTGAATGATATTAATTGCTTACTTAGCAAGTCCTGTTGTCTTGTTGCATTTCTTTTTAGAATTTGGTTTGTTTGGCTTTGGCAGTGTATTAATGGATACGTGATTGTGTGTATGTTGTTGTGACTTAGCAACTGGTCATTACCATAACTGATATTTTTAACACTGTTTGTTATTTTCGAATTCTCCGTAAATAAATGCATATTCATTGTTCATTCATTTTTGTTTATTTTTATTTTATTAAATAATTTGAAACACTCTATACGTTGTTATATTAATAATGTCTCGATTTTTTTAATTTAAAATTTATTTAGAAATAGCTTGGAGTGACATTTATTTTAGTTTTGATTATAAAAATAATTGCATAATATAATTGAAATAACAAGTTAAATTTTATCTATAATATATAAATATGATAAATTACACTAGTACACGCCGCAAAGAGATGCTTAAAAACTCAGAGGTAACAGACTCTCCTTTTATAAAAAGTTAATTTAATTTTTTATATCAGATATTAAACTGTTAAGAACAGATAATCTTACTCAAAGGTAAAGGTGTACTTTTTAATGTGATTATCTATTTGCCGTATTATCAATTTTAAAATGTGGAACTAAAAAGATCATGATAGTGTAATACATATTGATGAAAAAAATTTCTAATAATATGTCGCATTTGAGTCTCGAACTCTAAATCTTTGATTGTGATGAGAAATTTTTTTAATAATACGCTGCAGCTGAGTACCGAATTTTACGATCATTTATTAAAATTATTAATAAATATTATTATTTTTAGTGTGAAAAGAAAAAATAACATTAGACTTTACCAAATTAATTGAAAAGTAGTTAGTATTTAGGTCAAATTCTTTACTATATATTTAATTTTAATTTTTTTAAACTTTTTTTAGAAAATAACGAATTAATTTTGTTCATAATTTATTATAAATGGAGCTTTTATTTTTTTATTTGACATTGGATATTCAAATTATGTTGATTAATCCTACGGTAATACTCAATAGAAATTTTCACAGAGCACTTGGGTAAATCAAAAATTGCTCATAGTATAATCGATCAGTTTAGTATTCTTAGGTCAACTGTCTATTAAAAAAAATTATCCATTAATTTATCTAAATTAAACTCGTTGCCTGATAAATAAATATGGTTAAAAGACAATTTACTTATCTCAATGGCTCCTATTAATCCATCCCTAAACCGTTGCCTGATAAATTGAGAAGATGTATTACATCACTATCCAAGTATAAATCAGACTGTCATTTTTTTTAAATTTCTTAATAAGTTATTATTGACACGGGATAAGCTCGGATTGACATCCCATAAAAATCTAACAACACGTCGTCGACGGATTTCCAAGGGCAGTCGTCCATAGTTGGAACTTGGAAGGACGTTCTTTCTCGTCTCGCTGTCCACAACGTATTCAACTCATTTGATGGATGCAGACCCAAAACATTCCACCTCTTCTCGTCAAGACATTACACCACCAGCTCTAAGTTTTTTTTTATCAACAACATCCACGGTTCAATTCTGTTCAATTCTCAACTATAATATATTTACAGAGATTTTTTTTTTCAAATACACTGATGGTCGATAGGAAACTTTCGTAGAATCGGACCGGCCACCCCCAAAACTAGTTAATGAGGCTAACTGATTTTGTAAGATTTCGCAATGAATAATAATTAAATAATAAATATTATTGGAAAATTAGCGATATGAAAATTTTTAAGAATTTTTCTAGATTTAATCAGAATTCATATGATGAATTTACGGGGATGAATCTATTAGGTCTTAGAAAAGTCTTCTTGAAATATCAATTAAGTGGGAGTTGATAGATTTGATTAATCTAAGGTTGGATTAATTAACCTAAGGTTGGTTAAATATAACCTAAGTTCTATTTGCTTTATTTCATTCCCGATTCCCCTTTCCTCATGTGAGTCGCCCCATTTCTCTTGTTCATCGCGATTTCTCTTTGATGTTGCCTCCTCCCGATCGTGCCTGGTGTTACCCGATGGAGCACGCTGGCACCGTCGACCGGTCGTTGGTCAGATTCCATCTCATCTCCTCCCTCTACATCTCGACACCCCTCCACTGTCCATCACATCTATTCCCGACCTCTCCCTTGCTCATCGTGACAAACACCGTCCACTCACTCGTCCCCCTCCGATCATCGTCGGCCCACTCAACCGGTTGGAGCCATCGTCACCAAGAAGGGGGGAATCGTCAGCAACCAGCCCTCTCCCTAGATAGCGTGAGGATCGATTCGGGGAAGAGGAGCTGTCATCTAAGATGTTTAAAGTTCATTTATTTCTCTCAAAATTGGTTTGCTTTGTTTTAGCGCATTTCATGTAACATATTTGTATGGTCTTAAAATATGGGTGTCCGATCCTTATGGACTAACCGGAAAAATACAAATTGTAAGTCCTACATGGGGTGCAAAAGGCTTTGGTCCTTTTGTTCATGGAGGAATTACCTCTCATCATATTACACGGGTACATTGGGTATATTAGTGGACTTATTCTATCTTAGTGTCTGTCCGTCTCAACGTCTATACCAAGGATTATGTATGATAGTATTGAAACTGTACTTTCAGTAGTATTGTTGTTGTTTTTTAACTTTCGTTGTTGTTGAAACTATATGGTATCTAGCAAGAATTAGAAAAATCGGTCATACTGAACCACGTGAGATGAGTGTGAGTTTTATAATCTTATTCCTCACATAATGTCTCAATTTTTTTAATATATATTTTTAAAAATTGATTTAGAAAATAGTTTGAAGTGATATTTATTTTAGTTTCGATTATAAAACTCGCTGCATAATTTAATTGAAATAACAAGTCTATTTTTTTTAAAAAATATATCCATTGTCATAACTTTGAAAATAGTTACTTAAGTTCATTCATAATTCTATTGAATTTATTATAAATTAAGTTTTATTTTTTTAGTTAGTACCGAATAACTAATCTAAATCTAAAGGTGGTCAATCTGACCCTCATTATATCCATCGTTATATTAATAATATCTATTTTTTAAAAAATATTTTTAATTTAAAATTTATTTAGAAATAATTTGAAGTGACATTTATTTTAGTTTCGATTATAAAACTAACTGTATAATATAATTGAAGTTCGAACTATATTTCATATATCGAATTTTTAATTTGTTAGCTTTATTGAATTTATTATAAACTGGCCTTTTATCTTTTCATTACGAATTGGCACCCAACAAAACCCTAACAACTTGCCCGCCGGTTATTTTTTCGAGGTATTCCTTCGTCCATCATCGCTGGAAAGAAGAAAAAGGAATTTTGGCGGCGTAATTTCCTATGGAGTCGGAGCTCAGGCCGTTCCGACTCTTCTCCAGCACCAATAAATCTAAACTTCCAGCTCCCGTCTTGCCCTCCCACCGCCCAGATCCTACTTCCAATGACTTCGAACACGAACGCGGCAATGCCGACGCCATCGGTCCGGCCTCCTTCGCCGAGCTTGGTCTCTCCGAGTGGGCTGTCGAAACCTGCCGCGAGCTTCGAATTGAACGCCCCACCACAGTTCAGAGCCGTTGTATTCCGCGTATCCTAGCCGGTGATGATGTGCTAGGGATTGCCCAGACCGGCAGCGGCAAGACTGCAGCCTTTGCCCTTCCTATCCTCAATCGTTTGGCTGAGGATCCCTACGGTGTCTTCGCCCTCGTAGTCACTCCCACCAGGGAACTTGCCGTTCAGCTTGTGGAGCAATTCAGGGCGTTCGGTTCATCGCTTAACCTAAGGTGCACGCTCGTCGTCGGTGGTATGGACATGCTCAGTCAGGCACGGTCCCTCTCCCAACGACCGCATGTAGTCGTTGCGACCCCAGGGCGGATCAAGGTTTTGCTGGAGCAAGATCCTGATTTACCTGCTGTTTTTTCAAAGACAAAGGTGAAAATTTGCTTGCTATATATTGCCGGGCGATTTTCTTGTTCATAAGGCCAAAGAGTATCTTTCGGTTGATAAAACAAAAAACACTAACAGGATTTCCACCAAAAGAGGAAAATAATAGTATTGACTTCAATAATTCCTCTCTTACAAATTAAGTAGCCTACGCTTTATCAAACTTGATATATTCTATCCCTTTTATGCTTTATGGATATTGTTCAAACATTTTCTAAGAACTATGTTAAGTTGTGCAATGAAAAGTTAATAGTTTTATTTGTTGCATGATATTTAACTGGGAAAATTTTAGTGTTTAATCATGCTCAGGCATGCTTTACTTTTGTTTCAGTCTTCTAACACTGTAGATTAGCATTAAATGCAGTGAGTTCTTTGTTGGCTGCAAAATTTTGGGTTTCCGATGAGATTTCCTTTATTCTGATGACCAATTTTGGCCTGGACTGGTATGAAAAGTACCTTACCGTAGTAACTAACAAGAATGATGTACCTTACAGTGAGTTCTTGTTATGCATAACTGTGGTAGTTTTGTCCTTACACTATATATAAATAATGGTTACAAATTGGTTCATCATACTTGAAACAGTGTAAATGTAGACACAGTGACTAACTTTGCTCCAAGCTATTTAATTTTGTTTGCAATATCAGATGTGTCTTCAATGCTGATGTGCTAAATGTAAATGCAGACATGTCTAAATTGGTAGTTGTATCTGGAATAAAATCCATTTGGTCTATTAGCAACTATGATTTAGCAGATGAATAAGCTATATAGTAACAGACAAACTAATTCTGAGTGATGGTTGCTTAATATTATCCTAATTGCAGCAAGCGTTGGGTTCAGTGCTAGATGAATAAGATGCAATCCGGTGGCTTTGTATAACAAGAAAGTAAATCATTCATCAGCAACAACATTGAATTTATTTATTTTTCTAACTTAAGTTAGCATGACTAGCTGTCTTGGAAAGAATTTAAATTTAGTTTTTTTCCTTCGTGCCCCAACTATTTAGGAATCTTGATCTTATCAAGTTATGACCTAAGTTCACATGGTAACTCTTTGGAAAGATATCTTCATTAGATTTTTTGAGAAGCAATCATAGAAACAAAGTATGTGATTGTTTGGTAGAGATGTGAACAAAAGTATGACTGGAAATTGATTTTTCTCTTGCATTAAACAAAGTTTCTTATCTTTTGTATGTTTAGTTTGTTAAAACTTCTATATCACTTCTTATTGTCTGCTTTCTGAGCATTAAAGTTTCAAGATTATGATATCTATGTCTTCTTTTTTGTCTTTCAGTTTCTAGTTTTGGATGAGGCAGACAGAGTATTGGACGTTGACTTCGAGGAGGAACTTCGAGTTATATTTAAATTTTTGCCTAAGAGTCGGCAAACACTATTGTTTTCTGCAACTATGACCAAAAATTTACAGGCCTTGCTTCAAATATCTGGAAATAGGTCTTACTTTTATGAGGGATACGAAGGATTTAAAACGGTTGATTCTTTAGAACAACAGTTTGTTATCACTCCTAAGAATCTTAAGGATGTGTACCTGTTTCACATTTTATCGAGAATGGAGGAGAGAAATATTCGATCAGTCATGGTATTTGTTTCCACTTGCAGGTATGTTTGTAGTTGGACATTTTGATCAGAATAGTCTTTCATTTGGTATATTGTAGTTGTTTATCTAATCTTGAAAAATTGGAGATACATCTTATGCTGGTTTTGTTATGATGTGAAATCAATTCAAGTGAAACATGAATGTGTTAATATTCACTCAGATATGGAAGCTAATTTAACATTATTCAATTGATTATATATTCTAAAATGTCTTAAACTAACTTTCATGGTAATCTAGAATTTGCTTTTCTAAAGTACTTTTCACTTCCGTATCAGCTTTTGGAGAATATCTTTAGGAAGGTGATGCTTTGATAAAGTATTCTTTTGAGTATGCACTTCCCAACACCCCACTTGCACTCAGAGATGCTTTTAAAAGTGCTCCCAAACACACCTAAGTAATGCATATGCAATGCACCTAATGATTTCAAAGACATTTTGTTCTTGTATTTTGTTTCATTCATTTTCTGTTCTCTATTTAAAGCACTACAATCATTGGGAAACCAGAATATATCTTCATATGGTTATTTGGCAACAAACAATGTGATCAAATCTGAAGCATACAGTTGTGAAAAATGCAATAATTGTGCTATATTACTTAGACAATACTTCACTTACCCATAATGCTTTTGAATATCTTCACTATTTCATTCCTTAGCAACTCAATCAGTAGCCTATTCAAATCACTTTTTCTTCATCAAAGATAATCTTCTAGTTTTGATGTTATTACTAGCATTGCCTCCTCCGACATTTGCTGGTTATTATGAAAGTGTTTCCCTGAAAATGGAGCAATGACTATCTGTCAGGCCTACATAAGTACTAGAATTTGTTCATCTGTTGGACATAGGACATCTGTGCATCAAAGAAAATTTCTTATACCATTTAAGAACTTTACATTGTTTATTTTATGATTTTACTCACGCATCAATTGGAAATTTTTTGTGAACATAATTTATCATACTCATACCTTTATGGGTTAAAGCCTTTTAAGTTTTATGTGTTTTAGAAGATACATAATAGGACTGAGCACTAGAGTCCATTCATCTCGTAGACATACTTGGACTGTGCATCAAATAGGCTTTCATATACTATCTAGCAACTTGAAATTGTCTATTTATGGATTCTCTTTCCCATCAATTGGATTATTTTTGCAAACATAACCTATCGTATCTCTCCTGTATGGCTTGAAGCATTTTGTGTTTTGGAAGAGACATCTAATGAGATAATCCTTCTTTTTTAAGCTAGGGACACTATTAATTCTTGGTTATGTGCATGCAGAAGTTGTCACCTTCTGAGTTTGCTCCTGGAAGAAATGGACCAGTCTGCAGTGGCTCTGCACTCTCAAAAGGCCCAAAAACTGAGACTTTCTGCATTAAGCCGGTTTAAATCTGGTCAAATTCCTATTTTGCTTGCCACTGATGTAGCAAGCCGTGGTTTGGATATTCCAACAGTTGATCTCGTAATCAACTATGACATTCCCAAGTAGATGAACAAACTTTAGATTTTCTTGGATCATTTCACTGTTTGATGTCATTCCTACTTATTGGTATTTTCAATCCTGAAGGTATGCAAGGGACTATGTTCATCGTGTTGGTCGAACTGCAAGAGCAGGCAGAGGAGGACTTTCTATAAGCTTTGTTACTGAGGTTTGGCGTCATGATCATGAAATCATCATCACCTGTATTATGAATTGCTGATTATTAACCACAAAACATTTAACTAATGATTTACTATTGCAACTATAATTTTTCACTAGACAGGTTTATTTACCCTGTTCCTTATGGTGCAGAATGATTTGGATCTCATTCATGAGATAGAGGCTGTTATTCAAAAACAATTAACAGAATACAAATATGAAGAAAAAGCCTTTAAAGATGATTTGTCAATGGTATGGTTCCATTAGTCTGTTGTATTTATCCAAGATCAAGCTACTTACTCTGTCTCTAGATTTTTTTCATTTGATTTTGTAAGTTTTCAAGGTTTAAGTTGTGTACGCCTTGACCAGTATATAACATAGACATCAATCGCTGATTTTCAATTTGAACTGTAGCTTGGTATGGTGGGTACAGAATTTTTACGGACTTGCTACTCATGGAACCTCTGTATTACCTAATGTATAGACTGCACTTCCAAGTAATAAAGGGTTAATGCTTATAATCTCTCTCCCAAATATATGGTGTATATCAGTTATCCATGACTTGGTCATAGTTACCTAGGTTGCAAGTGACCATCTTATTAAACTAGGCCCTCATCCTCCTGTATTTCTTGTCAGAAGATTAAAAATATATAGACTTGATAAAAATGCATGCTTTACAAATTGTGTCGGAGTTCGTGTCTCTTACTGTAACTGTGTTATGATCAGTATAGATTTTTACAAGTAGAGTGCTAAACTTCAGGAGAGCCGATTCCGTGTTGTCTTCCTATCCATGGACAAATTAAGACATACATTACAGGTGGGCATTGAAACTTACTAGTTTTTTAAGGTCGAAGGCAGTGAAGATAATAAGAAGAGGTATGAAACAGCATGCAGTGTAGGTAGACAGCCAGCAAGAAAGCGGAAAGAGAGATAGAAGATGAAAGGTTTTAAGCTTGTTGATTTGGATGAATGAATAAGAAGGAAGGCGACAGGGGGAGGAAGAGAGAGGGAGAAATCAGAAAAACACATAAAATAGGTGCTTATGTATTTTTTTCCTCCTCCCTCCTAAATACCCACCCTTATGAACAAGCCATTTTAAATTTGAGAGGTCTAAAGAGTGAAGAAAAGAAACTGAGAACGATAAGGTCCTAAGCCTTTGCTATTCTTCTTGAAAAAGTGAAGAGAACTGAGTTCAATTGATTGATATTTGAAGCAACCACATTCTTGTGTTAAATGAGATATGTAGTAATTCAGCTCATTGCCATTTCTTGTTCGCTATAGTATCATCAAGGATTTCTCATTAGCCCTTTTGATAAATTAAGGTACTGGAAATTGTGGGTTGTCCGACTAGTTTATGGTGTTGAATCAATATTCGACAAGCTCTGTGCTACCTTGGCATACGCTAATCATATTAGTTCCATGGCCAGGGGTTGGAGGATACCCTTGTGGCTAACAAACAAGCCAAGTTCTCAATACATTTTGTCAGTCCTTCACTTATTGAAATTATTATCTTATTCTTCAGTTTTGATAGAATAGAACATAGTTATCCAGGTACAATGGTTAAGCAAACATTCTTTTGATACTATTTTAATTAAGACCATCAACATAAAGGAACATTGGGTTCTTGAATTTCATGTGCCAGTGTTGCAAGAAATTTCGACACCAGCTAAATTCCCTTATGTTAACTTTATTGCAAAGTGCAGGTCTTCAAAGCTAGACGTGTGGCCACGATGAAAATGATTGATGATGGTTTTGAAGAGACAGCACGAGAAAGAAAAGCACAGAAGCTTAGGACATTATCAGAAAAAGGCTTGGTGAAGAAGCGGAAACGGAAGGAGAGAAAGGTAGCAGCATGATTCGCTTTTATCAAGTAACAATTCGTTGGCTGATATAGGGCCTCCGGTGAATGTGGTACTGGAGTGATTCTTCGTCCCAAGTGTTATGGATCACAGCCTTGTAAAATGTAAACAAATTTTGTTTTATTCAAATGTTTGGATAGACTGATATTTAAGAAGGATACACTTCTGTTTGCCTCAACAATCATTTCACTGAATTTTATGCATAGCACCTTCATCTTCTCCTGATTGATGAGATTAACTACAGTCTCCCTTGTGATGCCCTCAACTGAAAGAGAGAGAGTAGTTCCGGGGTAACGGTGCAATAATTAGAAGTGGATTCTTGTGATGCCCTCAACTGAAAGAGAGAGTAGTTTCGGGGTAACGGTGCAATAATTAGAAGTGGATTTAAGAATGTTGACTATTTAAGTTTAAGTTGCTGCATATTGTAAGAGATTTTTTTTCTTTTGTAAGAACTGAGAAGTAGGTTTTGGGCGTTCATTAGCGCTTTTTGAATTATCTGGTTGGTCGGTAGAAAAATTTTATTAGTACTTTTTAATTTATCTTATTAGCTGGTCGGTAGAAAATTTTTATTAGCACTTTTTAATTTATCTTATTAGCTGGTATTTTTTTTTAAAATTAATTAATTTGAAGAGTTAAATATTTCG
>JBAMIE010000098.1:6218573-6238067 GCA_037177295.1 Kaempferia parviflora
ATCTAGGATACCTAGATTGCTCCAACATCTACTATATAGTATTGGTAACCAAGTCAGAACAAATAGCTTACACCATAATTTCATTTTGTAAACAAAAAAACTTGGTAGCGGTTTTGAATTATCTAAAAATAAAATAGGTTAGGTGCAACATCCAGGTTGCACTTGACAGGGTGTGCTTGGAAAATTAAAATAGTCTTATAAAATTGTTTTAAATTGTAAATAAGTTGTGAATTTAAAAAAACAATGGTTGTTGATGTTTTTGTAAATCAAACAATAGATAGGGTATGATGTTTATTGAATACACTAGAGCACTGTTCCGTACCAACTAGCATGGCACAAGAACCTCATTTGTAGTAGTTAGAACTAAGTTTTTATATTTCTCTTTGTATACTCTATATTTGCATCTTATTACTATAAGTAAAAATAAGACCCATTTTTTTAAGTCATAACTTAATTACATCATTAAATTTACATAAGATTTTTTTACTCCCAAGAGCATCGGGATAAAAAAAAATTGTGATCAAAGAACAAAGTGACCTAGGTAACCAATCTATATGGCCAATGTGGGCCTGATATAGTAAAATATCAAGCCCATATTGGGCCTGATATTCTATCATATCAGGTTCATATCCATACTGAAAATTATCGCAACATTCGAGCACCTCTGGGAATGTTTAGATAGGTAATAGATAGCACCGTTTGGGTCCTTACAACACATGAAATCCACACAACTTGAAATGACTGCAATCTGACCAGTCTAGGTTCATTAGTGGATTTTGACCGAAACTCATTGATGACCCAGGCCTTTTGGATTTCTTCAAATTCACATTCCTTAGGAAGGTTTTAGAGAGGATAAGGTAGATATGGTGTCAAAACTTAGTTCTAACTAATATAGATGAGGTTCTTGTACCATGCAAGTTTGTACGAAATAGTTTTCTAGTGGATTCAATAAACATCATACCCTATCAATTGTTTAATTTACAAAAACATCAAAGTCATTACTTTTTTAAAATTCATACATATTTATATATGTTCTTTATCTCATTATGAATACAATTAGTTTCTTTATCTCTTATTTTATAATTTTCCATTACTTTTTCAAGTTCACATTCACTCACAAGTTTATAGTTCCCAACACTGAGATATAGGGATAAAACCTTAGCTTGATTGTGATTAATGACCAAGCCGGCAAAGGTCCCAACCTATCATTCCGATGTTGGGCCTGATATTAGCGGATATCAGGCCCAATGTGACTAAAATTTATCATAATATTTACAACCACACCCTGTGGATTTCAGATCCAGTGCTGGACCCTATTTAATTTTCTAAAAATTACAACCGCTAGCAATTTTTAAGCTTTCAGAACAAATATATGATGTGAAGTATTAGTTCTATTTTTATAGGGATGGGTTTACAGTGACGTTACCTTTTTCACCTATAAGTACCACCCAGCCAATTTGGATATTGCAATTTGTATTTTACAACACAACAGTAACATTTAGTATACAATTCTCATATCATATATACCACTGTCTTAAACAATGTATACTATATACAATGATATACAACTAATAACACTAGACAATTTTACTTTTACATCCCCTACCCATATAATTTTCTTACAACACTTTGGATAATTATATCAATATTTTGGAGAACTTGTCCCTCAATATTGATACAATTTCATTAATTCTAATTTTTTTTTCATGTCTCCTTGTTTGAAGTCTATCTTCATATCTTATAGAAGACATCGAATGTCTTGCATCAAAAAGAAGTCACAGTCAGCGTTGTAAATAACATCAACAATTTATTATTCAATAATTTATATCAATCCTTTATATTCATAATTTCTCATTTACTTACTTGACTTCTTGTTGTGGACATTCTATTGTAAGAGTCGCTCATTTGTTAAAGAGATAATGTCTTTCCAAATATGGATGAATAGCAATAAGCTGATCATGACTGTTTTGTTTAATTCTGATACCTATAAGAATACATAGGAAATTATAATTTTACATCAACTAGCATTTATATTATAATACTAACATACACATGAATATTGGATGCTCGCCGCTACTTCAAATTCATAATTATGTTTACTTCCATATGAAAGGGAATTGTAATGATTGAATGACATTGCTTTGGTGTCCACCGACAATAAGGTCCATTGGATTAGACTCAAGTTAGACCTATTGAGTTAAACTCAAGTTAGGTCCATTGGATTAGACTCAAGCCAGTCTCATTGAGTTAGACTCAAGTTAAGAAGGAATAATGATGATTAATTGAGAATTAATCATACATTTAAGAGGGGAAGATGAAAAGTCAAAAACCTTACATATTCATGGATGAATATAAAAAGTCTTTTATTTGTATTTTGTGAATGACTTTTGAGTCTTCATCTTCTTCCTCTCTCTACACCCTCTTTGGCCAAAACCCTATTTGTGGCTAGCACCACAATATGCTTTTCTTTCTCAAAATCTTGGTTCGTGTGGATACTTTGGAGACGCGAACATCTTGATCGCGCTAAGATCCGTAAACAAGAAACAAAAGGTTGTGTCGGGATTGCGAAGGATACCCAATGAACAAAGGTAACTTCAATCTATTAGATAGAATTAACAATTAGTATATGATTTTCCTTTGCATGGATCTTCTGAAAAGGATCTAATATTTATTTTTCCGTTGCACGCTTTTATGTGTTTAGCACACTAGATCCTTACATTTGGTCAATACCATATCCAAGAAGCGCCTTTTGGTAATAATAAAAAAAAAAAACCTTTTTTTAGGATTATAAAATTAATTTGTATAAAGATTTAACTTTTACAATGAATTTTTTATTGTCTTAATATTTTATAAATTTTTATATAGATTTAAACTTATATTTATTTTTTATATTACTAAATATTTTATAAAATATAGAAATGTTTTCTTATGAATATCAAAGCTTTTTTAATCGATGTCCTTCTATCTTCCATAATCTGCCACCTTTCAAATACGCAGCCAATAACTAAATTTACTATTGGAAAAAAAAACTATTCATTTAATCCCATTAAATATGGTCTCTTGGAGATCAACCATTGTAACATGAACCCTCTTTGCGGCTTCTTTCCAAATATTGACCATCTAAATAGGTCTCTATCAGTACTTCCTACTTCCTGATTGGTATCCTGATTGCTAGCCGATAGAAAAATTGAATACATGAATTATAAAAAAAAAAAAAATGAACCTCTTTGAGGCTTTTGAGAGCTTTACATCCTAAATAAAAATTGGGACTAGACAACATGAGTATTCAGTGTCTTTCTCGCAAAGTGAAGCCATCAGACAACAATGCCATAATCACTAATTTCAGATGAATCTCATGACGAACACCAATCACTATTATCCAACTGACACATCTGGCAATCAAGTACAGAAGTACAACACCAAAAAGATAAAATCATACAAAAGAATAGCTTTTTCTATGGAAATACAGATGGGTGGTTGTTCAATGGATTTCATTCAACATTTTTACATATATTGAAGCTCAAACTTGTAGAAGGATCCAATGTGAAACAACAATTGTATCATCTTATCTGAACCACTGCTGCGTTATCAATATCCAATCATTTGGCACCCTCCAAAGCTCACGCTCTATCTGTTTCTAAGCAGATAAAAAACTAACATCTGATCTCATATGATCCTGCTTTCGTTATGTAACGAACCCATTCGACTGTGTTATACCCACTCTTCTCCCATACCTAGAGGAAAAAGAAAAGGTTATGGTAGTGAGAAAAAGAATGATGACAGACAATTATGGTAGTGGAATAAATAAACTATGTACCTTGAGAAAGCGGACCCTCAGGCCTGATGCAGTGAACATTGGAACCTAAGGTAATAAAAGAATCAATATGCTTTAATAAATGGAAAACAATTATATGAAACAAAGAACAAATATAAATGTGAAATCTCAGAAGGCAGGCAATTGTGCTCGTTCTATGACAGTTCGAGTGACAGTAAATATTCAAGATTGCAGTAAATTATACAAGAAGTGTGTCTCATACATCTATGTATCAGTTTAAAAAAAAATTATAGAACAAACTGGGAATTGGCAGCAAAATAATTTCGATTGGTTCGAGTGAACTGACAATTGGTTCAAGTGGTGTTACTTCACTCGCTTGTGGATGATTAATCATATTCGAATTCAAGTGGATGCAGATTTCCAATTCTACACATCATAGTGGACACGTGGAAGATCGTGTAAATAAATACACACGCCAAATATATACATAAGTTTAATTGCTAGAACGGTCTTGATTGTTTAACAAATGCATTTCATTATTTCGTAAGACATAAGAGAGCAATATATTGTGTTGATCTTTTTAAAATCAGACTTTCTAATATAAGCTTACTATTTCATCCCTACTCCTGATTTCATTTTTGTGCTGAGAAAGGCGTATGGCTATAGGCACTGAAACAGTAAAATAGTGAGAAATAGTTGCAAGCCCTTAAATGGATCATAGATCACTCACAAGCTGTTGATTGCTGCAACAAAAAATTGCTTATGGTGACATCCTGACGATACTCAACTTTTCCAATAAATTATAAGTGTCTAATTGACAAATAACTTCTTAACCAGTGCAAGATATAAGTTTAATATAAGATAATTAACTTTAACTGGAAAAACGTAGGCAATTTTAGGATCAGAAATGGACAAAGAATAAGAGGCTGAAAAAAACCTGGAACTCCATTTGAATAGGTGGCCGTGTCCATGATTTCTTTTCCACCATTGTTGAAATCAGCTCAACTTCCGCACTCATAGTTGACTCAGTTTGTCCTGGAAACTTTCTGATCCTGCAAGTTTAGCATTACACTGAATTGTTATCAAATCCAGAATCAAAATTTTTCTAATTAAGCAATGATTCAAAATAAAAAATAACAGGTCCCAAATTACAAAATAAACAGTTATGTATATAACTGCCTAGAATTCCAAACTGCAACTGAAGCATTTATGACATCTATCAGTTGGATTTTGCTAGGGTAAGAATCTATAATGAAAATGAAAATGAAAATAAAAGGGAAACTAGAGCATGTACTGGCAAACAGAAATTTGAAAACCTTGGTTTGATCAAGCGAATCTGGGAACGTCAAAATAATCAACAGATACACTACTAAATAGTTCCTTGCCCTGAGAATTTGTAGATGAGAAAAACCACCAGATGACACTGCTACACGTGGTCAAAAGTACAAACCCATAACTATTTAATTTATAATGGTTAATTACATTAGCCTTGGGGCCAGCATCAGTGATTTCTAGATTAATCAGAAAGAGAATGATAACCAACAATAGTTCAATTGTGTAGCCATGTTATTGAAATTGCAAACCATGTGACCCATGCATTATTGACTCCCCACAACTTATTATCCAACTAGTGCCATTGGACATAAGGATAACCCCATCAAAAGCATGTTCATAGCATGAGCAATGAAAAAAATTGGAAAGGACATTTGCAAAAAAATAATAAAAATTGTAACTACACGAAGATTAGTCCACCATAAATAGATTTGGATGTGTGAAAATGAATGCACTTGACTAACTCTATCACAAATTATCATGACAAAAAGGTGAGAAGAAGTTCAATGTCCCAGCACAATCAGTCAGATTGACTTAGTATGAGAGTTGACTAAACATTATTATACTTTTGAAAGGCAAAATTTTCAAATAAGAAAAAATGCTAAAAGATTTGTCTGCGAGAAAAAACAATTGTCTCTTGTACAACTTAAATCACATTATGATGCCAATAGATTGAATCAAATAGTAAATCCTAACAAGGAGCAAATGTCACAAATCAAGACCTTGTATTTGCAGAAGCTAATGCATTTGAGTCACTGTTATATAAATTTTATAATCCTATCCAAATTTTAAACATTATCATAATTCATTATCCGGTAATAAATTACTGAGGAACCTTTTACCCATTCCAAACATCTCTTTGAATTATCTAAATGATTCTAGTTTACAGGTCTCTGACTCTTTTAATATTTTAAATTATATTATCAGCCAATACAGAACGTTTGCTGATGGAAGTGCCAGGATATACAATCAGGTGATTCACTACACTCAAACTTGTACCGATGAGTGACAAAAGGCCCTTCCATGTGATTTGCATGTCTGTGTAGTATATTTGACTAAATGAGCAGGGTAAAAAAAAAAGGAAAGTTGAAAATTGCTTAGCGTATACACTGAATAGAATTTGATTCGTGAAGAAAGAATTGGCATCCCTCCTCATCCACCTAATCTTTGCCTGACACCTTGAAGGGGAGAGACAGTTTACTGTTTGGTAATATATGAGTCTGGTGTGGCCACGGCAATGACTCCAGAATAGCAGTGTAAATGGTAATGGCAAGAAAAATGGTGAAAATGACTGACAAAACGCAGAGAAATTAGTTTGAACAGTTTTCAACTCCTCTCTTACATCTTTTTCATATTTTGATCCTCCTATTGCTTTGTCAATTTATATCTATGATGAATCATTTCTATCGGAGCTGGCCATTGCTGAGGACCATGGATATGGTTACTAGGCCAAAATTGTCTGGAATCTGTAAGGATAAACCAAAATACAACCTCACTCAAACCACACTAATTCGCACCCAATTTTGATTAGCTTTTCAAAGGCACACATTGGACAAGATTCTGGATTGAAAAGGAAAAAATATTGATAGGAAATATTTTCCATTCATCACCCACAAGGACTAATTGTGGAATAAAGGGCAGCTATCAGGTTAACAAAATGGGTTGGCACCTGGCTAAATTAAACTTTTGTCACATAATCTAAGCTACTTGGGACTTGGGAGGTTGTTAAAAGGATCTAAAACTTTAAAAGCTACTTGAGTTCTTCATTTGAAGATGTACAACCCTATAAGCATCAGAAATAGTCAAGAAAATAAAAAAACTATCAGAACCATTAGAGCAAGTAATATTGCCTTTCAAAAGCAATAGCAAATTGTATTTCAGCCTCATACTTAAAGGCACGCAATACCTTGTATAAATGCACAACCTGAAAAACACAGCAGCACTAGTTCAAACAAATTCTCAAACCTGAAAGACCTATAATGCTATTAGTTTGCAAAACGATCTACCAACTTCTACTGCAGAAGTACAGAATAAATTATAACTACTGCCAAATTACAAGGTAGGGAACTAGTCATGAGAGCACAGAGCAACCCCTTTATACTAGCAAGGGAGAAGTAATGAAGCCTCAACATTTTCTTGCATTAAATAAATAGAATAAATGCACAATTTGTGTTTTACAGCTTTCTTTTCTACTGAATGAACATTACTTCTGGCTACAAAATCTAATTGTAAGTCTACATTGGACTTGTATGCTCAACTCTTATAAGATGACAGTTGCATGTAGTGCATCAATTTACAGCACAATGCAAATTGCAAAAGATACTGAAACAAAAATGAATATGAAGGCATCAATTTTAACTGGAGTAATAGGCAAAACTTACTTCCACACTAAACAATCTATGGAAGCATTATACTTGGCTCGACCACTTGTTACTTGGAAACTTGTTTTTGCAGTTTGTTTAGGAACTGGAACTTTCACTACAACACCAAGAGCGAACATTTTGGCCCCAAAGACACTCTTAACCTGAATATCGTGGTAAAGAAACATATTAGTAAACTGAGGATCATAAATGTAATGTTTCAATTTACAACTAACCTTGACATTTACTTCCATCCGTGTTCTACCCAATTCCTTGATTGTTGGCAACACACGAAAAGGTAGATTTACACCCTCAGTTATGCGATACCTAAAGGTTATGTGAACAACCATATTAAGGTGGCTTCAATAAGGTATATAGACAATATACTGTCTGAAACATTCTCATATCCAAAATAAAAAACAAAGAAATTTTCTTCTTTAAGACAGTTTATTTGGGTGAGATTTTGCAAACTCTCTGCATTGATTACGATTCATGACCGAACTGAAAAGAGCAATACTAAAACATGTAACATGTACGTATCATTGCCATTCTTATAGCATGTAATTTAAGGCACAGTTAACATTTTGTCAAGACAAGCACAATACAAGTGAAACACAAATTAAAAAAAAAACACCAGTGTCAGTCATCATCTGCGTGGCACAAGTTACAAATGCAAGATTTTGGAGTCAATTTGTGGAATATTTCCCAAGTATAATAGAAATCAATTATGTGATCTGAAATCTAGTCACTTAAGTTGCAGCGGTGAACTAACTTGTTCTGGCAAGGCTCACTCATACAAGTAGAGACAATCAAACGAAAAATTAGATAATTTTGCAGTCCAAATGATTATGAGACTGTTCTTTCGCATCAATAAAAGGCAAATTGATTATTTTTTAAGAGGTACATTCAAATTTATGTTGATAAGGACCAAAAATACATTTGTTAGTAAATATTAGCAAATAAATGAACATAAACCTCCTATGTACTAAACCAAAATCTCACGAATATTGTAGCCAAATACAAATCTTACTAGCAAAAATTGAGTAGGAAAATTACTTCATCAATTCAAATTCACCATCAGGAGGCACAAAACTGACAGTCTTTTCTGAGTTGAACCTCGTCAAATTTACACATTGGTGAAAAGTGACATCATCTAGTTCTATGGTTTTTCCACTGAAAAGAAGAAATGAAACATTGTTAGATTCAGCCAAGAAAATCTAAGTTACACCAAATAGGATGTTAAACTATTGTAGAAAACATGCAAAAAAAAAAAAAAATTAAACTATGCAAAAGAGCTGCACATCTTTTGGTTAACACTAAATGATCTTACCAAATTAGTATGCCTCGTAAAAACAAAAGAAGCTACAACAGAAGTGAAGAAAACTTTGCAACTGTTGAAAAGCATATGACTAACATTTCCAGTTAATTTCTTAAGGTCATAATTAACCTTACAAAAAAATTAAAATGTCAAAATATAAAGGATACAAACTGAATAAATATTCCTTCTTTATCAGCATAAAGAAAAGAAAAAAATTCTGTGTGTCAAATAGAAGATCAAAAGCCTAAATGCAGACTGGAAAATTTTCACATCTCCATATAGCATAAAAAGAAGGTAAAATATTAAAACATCTTCATTTGATTGTAAACCCAAACCTTTTTCTCTCCTAAACTTAGGTGTTATTTGATTCTAACTCTACAGCATTTTTGTTATTGTTATTGCAAAATTAAACGTATCTGGAAATTTGAAATACCATCATGCTAAAGACCCTGGGAAGTTCAGACTGGTAAGCTGTCTTGGGGAAGTACACTACTTGAGTAGACAGAGACAGGAAACATTTCTGAAGGCATTAGCAAGTCTAACTTATTTTACCTTTTTATAGGCCTGGATTTTATTTGTGATTCCTTTTCAAGACCAATCTTATCATTTAATCCTAACTTAAGGTCAGGCATCCCAGAAAGAAAGCACTTCATGAGAATCTTTCCAGTGACATCACAACGTAGAACACTCCCTGAAAAGCATAAACAGATGTCAGAGATGAATGAGATAGGCTAACATACAAATACAAACCTTTGGAGGACATAAGAAGATTAACACTTTCAACAATGTCCAGGAAGACCTGAAACATATTGTCATTAGTACTAGAATTTCTTATAGCGAGATGTGAGCATAAAGGTCTGATAAGATCACCTCATTCTTTTTATACATGAGACCTTCACGTCTCCAACCAACTGCACCTGTAACTTGGAGAGTTGCATTCGGGACAGGCTTATCTGAGGGCTGAGTTTGCATAAAAACAACACAACATGGATGTGAATAAATAACAATTTCTGCTAATTCAAACAAACTAATAGAACATAACACTAGATAACTAAAATGGCAATGAGAAAGTAATGGAGACTTTGACATCTCACCTTGGAGGAAAATGGTGAGCGAACTCCTTCTTGAGTGATGTAAAGCTTCAAAATCTCAGGGGAAAGATTTTGGGGGTATCCAAAATCCATAATCTCTGAGAAACAAACAAGAGAATATCGTGACCCCATGTTATATAGATACATGTGTGTGTGTATGCGTGTGTATAAGTTATGAAGGCAACAATGAGTTGACATGAACAAACAGCTAAGATGATATATCTATCACAACTCACTGAGAACTCGTATATGCTGTTGGCTTATGAGTTATGAATATCTTTGAAGCTTATTTAGTAATAACAATTGTGTATTTAAAAAAAAAAAATCTGATATCCAATTAGACCTAAAATAAGATCGAATGAGAATGCACGAGACTTGTGGGATTGTGGGATTGATGTGATAGGGTAGGGATGACTATTTTGCTGAGAACAAACTCCAGATTAATATGTAGCGCATGAATACAAATTATGCACTGAAAAAGAATTCCGAATCCACTTGATCTGCAAAGAAGAAACCTATAAGGAAGCAACTATGAATCTCATAGCGAGAGTTTGATTATGGCTCAAGATGAACATTGGCGGCATGCTTAACACATGCAAGTTGGATGGGAAATGATGCTTCTCGCTTGCCAGTCTGTCCTCAACACTCCCCTACTAAGATTGTAGCTGATGAACAATGTCCAAGGTAGGTTGTGTGTCAGCTCCCCACTTAGAGCATCATGTTTGCATGAGTCTCAGTGTGGACTAATACAAAGAACAGTTCCTCTTGTTTGTATTGGGCAAGACGAGAAAGATTTAAAATCATGCATAGAAGGACACCAACCTATCAAAAACACCTTTCCTGGTGCCTTCACACTTTTTCTTTCTGCAATTTCCAAACATAAAATTGCTAGCTCTTCTAATTTGATATTTGATAGGCTTCTTTCTCCCTTGAACTAGAGAAGCGTAGCAAATTCCCAAGGCATCTATAATCTCTTGCAGATTCCAAAATCCAATAAGCTAGAATATTCTTACCATTGTACAATTAACATATGCTATGATCAGCATGAGGAAGCCAATCTAATGAAGTATATTTACTAAAGATGTATGAGGTCATAACTCATGATAAAGTAGAATAGCAAACCAATTTAACCAACCAGTTAATCAGAGCCATTTTCCAAGTCTCCTCAAAAGTTCTCAAGGCAATAACCAAAACTCCAACGAACTAATATCACTCGTTATTTCCTGTTATAAGTTATAACCATCAAATGTAATGAACCCAGTCCAGAAGATTTACAGAAATGCAGAGTAGGGGTGAAGTCCCTACTTATACACAGTCTTAACCAGAGAAGCGGGTTTCCTTGCACAATTACTAGTGGAAATACAGAGGTAACAATAATTTCTTTTCAGATTTAGTAGGGAAAGAATTTATGAAATAAATAATAATAATATTAATAATTGAACAAACTACATAAAAACCAATTCAAAGTTTAGTTTTATTGAGTGAACACGGCGTGGATCCATCCTTTTGTACACACTATAAGACCTGTTGGATCATGGATGCAAGAAAAGCCATATCATATGATAATGGAAGCAAGCCAATGACTATACAAATAAAGATGAAGAACATTTCTTCTAGAATTCTTCTTAAATAACTTCAAAAAGGAATTCATGAGGACGAAATAATTCAACTAAAATATGATTAAACAGGTTACAAGAATTGTACCACAACAGAAAAGCAGTGCATACCATCAAGAAGCTCATAAATCAGAACAAAGTTATTCCGAATGGCATCTTCATCAAATGCACCACCAAAATATGATTTAAATAATGCAACAGCCTGATTATTTGCAAAGAAACCCAAATGTTACCAAGAAAACGTGCCAAGGAGAAGATTTAACAGAGAGAACTACAATTCTTTTGCTAGAAGGTTTTATCACAAGCTCTAATATAACTGGTAAGATAAAGTTATTACACAATGTCAATCACTTCTGAATTATATTTAGGAAGTTCAACATAACTAATAACTGTAGGGAACCATTTAGATACAGAATTAGCACAATAAAGAGAAATATATGTGACTGAGTGTAGAATGTCGAGGTGGTGAAGCAAATAAATAAAGAACCTTTGAAAACAAATTGGTCCAATAAAATAAGTCCATTCATGTTCTAATTTTCATTTTTTTTATTGCTGCTATTATAGTCAACTGGAATGATAATACCAATTCAGAAATGAGTTTTCATGTTCAATATGCCATGCTTATATTATTTTTTTCTTAATATTTGTATGTCTAGCAAAATATCATAACAACAAGCTTGGACTACTTTAGTCACTCAGAGCATGTTAAACTTAAATTTTTAACACATAATGACATGACTGTGCTTATTGAAACTTTAAATATTTGTATAGTTACATTTGATCACATGATCACACTTTGAAAAAAAAATGATCTTAAGATATTTATCATGCTTATACATATGATTTCCCATGCTTTGATAGATTTTTTTTCATTTAAGGGCTTATTTGATATTTAAAGTTATAATCATGAAAAATCGTAGAATAGAAATGTGCCATGCTAACATGAATTTGATATACTTTAACTTATGATTTGATTGTTTACTTGTTTAATCACTATGCTTACTTTACAACTTTGTGATAATGTATGTAACATACATGATTTATCAAATGTTTAATTGTTTTGTTGTAGACAAAGGGGGTGAGATGTTGAGGTTTAAGTTAATAAATCGCCCCTAATTGGAAAACAAAGAGTCACCTGAAAGGTAGATTATCTCGAGGGTCATAACCAAGATAGAAGAGAGCTTAGGTTGAGGCACAGCTTAGGTCGTCTAATCAATTGGAGGAGACTAGCATATGCTTGTTAGAGGACTACTTATTATATAAGCTCCTACTGAGTTTTGGGGCATAAAAGTTATACAAAAAAACTTGTGAATTATCTATGCTCACTTATATTGCTCAAGTGCCTAAAATTCTTCAAGATATTAGACATTTACATCTTAGGGAGAGATGAGATATGTGTGAGTGAAATCCCCTGTTAACGATCAAGCTTGTGATATCTTGTAAGGTAAGGTGTATCCTCATTTGTAGAGTTTACTCCATTACCTTTTGAATGGGTGATTTTAATGGATTCACGGGGTTGACATACCAAATGCATCATAGGTTGTGGAATAGGAGCGGAATCTCCAAACCGCTTAAATTCTTGACAAGCCGTATAGATCCACATTAGCTTGTGAGGCCCAGCCACTAGCCCAAAATGTTTAAACTTAAATTAATAGAAATTACTCACCCATACGTGAGACTAAACTAAGCTATCACAAAGATTCTCTAATAAAGACACTAAAACAATGAAGGACGTGAGGAGTGGTGTACATACCAATCGCTATACATATCTTACTAGAAGCTAGATAGTAGGCAGACACATAAATTTGTCCCCTAATAGCCATATCTATATAGCAAAATCATCAAGGTATCAAACAACTAATAAGAAAAAAGTAACATTTAAGCTTATCCTAAACAAAAGTTTACAAAGAACTGAACATTAGGTGTTAACTTTGATGGTCCATTATACCATAAATTCTTTGTTTATTTAAAGAACAAAGAACATGATATATTGCGTATAACTCTTAGAAGTCTGAAGTTCATTATAAATAATAATGAAAACAGGTTGATAATTCCTAAAGAAAAAAATAAGGATATCTCACAATAAGGTTGAATGAAAGTGAATCCCTAATTGCAGGTGTTAGATTTAGTTGTAAGAGGAAACATATTGTTAATACACATACTTAAGGTAATAACCCAGAGAAGATTTATTATGAACCACCTAGTTAATAGAAGTTAAATTAATTGCGTTGGATACCGCCTTTTACACATTATTGTTACTCTCAACACTGAAACTTAATTGCCTATCAAAATACTCTACCAATAAAGATATTCCCAGGATAACAGACGAATAATGGAAATACTAAGCAGCTTACCTCAACGACAAACTTGAAAGCACAGGCAACATTGGCATTGCCGCTAACAACGATCACTATGTATACATTACTAATTCTCATGTAGAGAAAGGAGCAGCCTCCAATTTGGCGAACAGGACATGTGCCAAGTTCCTTCGTCTGCATGATATGAATCCGAAATGCATCCACCATATTCCCGCTGAAAAGAGTTCATAATATCAAAACATCAAATTTTTTTTACCAAAAGCAGCGCACAAACTCTGAAAATCCCAAGGTAACTTACGCGCTAATGGGCCACGATTCGAAAATCATATTTTTCAAAAAAGAAAAAAAAATGCATAATTCCTAAATCCATTTTCAGTAGACGCAAGCTCAAAAAAGAGGAACAAAGTGGCAATTTTTCATAAGATCACCGATAAGAGACACAGACATGAAAAATACAACGTATCAGTGAATCTCCACTAATTAAAATGTCAGAAACTGGTAATCGATAGAAGGTGAAGATAGACGCTTGCTTACCCCACATCGTCGCGGTAAAGGCGATTGATGAGAACATCGCCGCGTAGATTCAGGAAGTAAATAGCGGATGCCGCCACAGGCATCTCGTCCGCGGAAGAGATTCGGAACCCAGAAGGACCGTAGCCGATCTAGATCGGTACACAAGCCGCCTGAAGGCGAGCCAAAGAAGAAGGAGATGGGCAGAGATCCTTCCTACAAAGATTTAGGCATCACCCTCAGTCGCTCTTCGCGATGATGGAAGGGGTCACAATTTTCAGATCTGAAAAATTAGAACTGAAAAAAAAAAGTCAGGATTTGTAGGGAAGAATGGAAGAGAAATTGGGCTGTCGTGAGTCGTGACCGGAGGCTTTTCTCTTGTGTTTTCCCCCATTATCTTAATGTTTATTTATAACCGCGTCCTTTTTCACCGACGGTGTTTACTTCAACGCTGCGACGGATTCGAACCGTTTTCGTACAAAGGTGATTACGCTCACCATGTGTGATGTGCCCTTCATAAGTGGATAATCATATTTCTCACTGTTTACTTACGGGGAGTCAAGGACAAATTATCCTATCTTTAAAAAAAAAAATCTCAACTAAAACAAATGTTTGAAAGGTATACTATATAAATTATATTTTCAATTTATCCGATAATTAAAAATTTTACCCACGTACCATTCTTAAGTATGTCCCGAATGGTATCACGATTAAAACATAGAAGATTATTATATAAGATCAATAAATCATCTTTTTACCACACGTAATATTACCTATGAAATTGCAGTGGAACAGTTATGACTAACCATGAGGTCTTCAATTGTTTTTTTCACAATCTTTTTTAAATTTAATTCAAATAAAAATAAAATAATTTTGAAAGCAAATGTCCATAACCCCATAACATGAATTATAGAAAAAGATCCTCTATATCTAAAATTAATCAGATAGAAATAATGAATTTCATAGTGTCTCCAACTAAAATGAATCATTTAGGGGCATAATTAAAAAAATGATGGAACCACCACATCAACGGTCCCCCTAGAGTCGACCCCACAGATATGGAGGGAGGTAAATACAGATACACATGTGTCAGACGCATGGCAGAGTGTACCATAGGGCTTCAGTTCCTAGGAATCGACCACTAGCGGTGTGTCAGAGCATACCATACGCCCACTGCCTGTGTTACACCCTTGGGACATTTAGGGGCATAATTAAGCATCCAAACATATTGTTTGTGTCCTTAAACAATCATTTTAACAACTTAATTTATTTAGATTAGATTTGGCTTGACTTAACTAGATAATTATAAACACCACAAAACTGGATTTACCTGGGAGTAGTTAAGCACGCCACTAATGATATCCACCATCAATAAACACCAGAGGCGTCAACTATCGGAGGGCATATTAAATGTGATCGAATCACTCCATAATCAAACGAGAACTGAGAGTCTAAGTCTCATTTGTACGAGCGCTATATATAAACAATTGTTAGAAGTCGACTAACAACCATCTTATCTCATTAAATTAATTGTTAGTCCTATAACACAAATTGTTATTGTTACAAGTCAACTAATAAGTCTCCTTTGTTCTCATTAAACAATTGTGATTTGTGAATGGGTAATACCACAACAACCATCTTATCTCTCAATCAGTTAACTATTTATATTTTATTATCGATAATTATCTGATTTGATTATTTTTGACGGAAATTAAAAATATTTATGCTAAATTACTTATTGCATCCACGTCTACTTATGATTCATTTGCGTTACTGCCCATCGAAATCACTCCTTTGCCTTCGCCATGAACGGCGACTTGCTTCGGCCGCCGCCGCCGCCGCCGATCCTGAAACACCTGCCGTTGGCGGTTGACCCCAAACAGTTCCCTCCGCCCGCCCCCTCCTCCTCGTCTTCGATATCCTTGGGCTGGACCCTTCTGATAATCACCGCCATCCTCGGCTTCAGCTTCCTCGCTTGCCTCTTGATTCGCCTCCTCCTCCGCCTCCGCCGCTCCTATTCAGCCGTCGCCTCCGATTCGTTCCTCGATCCGATCGGACCATCCGGCCCTGCCGCGGCTGACGACAGTGCCCACCCTTCAGAGAAGAAATTGAACTCGGTTCTGATCGACTCCCTCCCCCTCTACAGCCTCGGCTCCGCTCTCTCGGCCCTCTCCAAATCCTCCCCCGATTGCGCCGTCTGCCTCCGCTCCTTCCGTCCAGATGAGGATCTCCGCCTCCTCCCCGCCTGCTTCCACTCTTTCCACGCCCGATGCGTCGACACGTGGATCCAGAACTCACCGTCCTGTCCTCTCTGCCGCGCCCCGGTCACTCTCCCGCCACCGCCGTTATCTGCGGCGCTACCTCCTCCCGTCAAGATGACTAGCAGCGGCGTCCAAGCGAGAAGCTTTCCGGAAGGCGAATCGAGGAATATCTCTCTTCCCTCTCCTCTGGCTTCTCCTCCGCGCCGAATCTTGTATTCCATCGGCGACCGCCCAATGGAGGAGGATATCGAGGAGGCGCTAGCGCGAATCGCTATGCGATCTGACTCCGTCAGCTCCTCCTCCAGGATGCCTTCTGCGCCGGGCGATGAGGTCGCGGCGGCGACCGCCGGTGGGAACCCACAAGGTGGCTAAGGGATTGTATCGACCGACAGCTCTCGTCCCGGTCTTCTTCGTTCCCATCCGCTGCCTCGTCGTTCGAATACTCCGGCAGGTGGGGCCGTTCACCAGGAAGAATTTGGTGGTCCGTAGGGGTATAATAGTCAATTACACAGAGCACGATTCAGAAGATTCCTTGAGCAGGATGCCCTGGCAGGTTATGTTCCTGCATTAACCTCGTTATAAATTGGACGGCCGAGGTCTAAGAAAAGGTGGCGAGATCTCCGTTGTTTTCTTCCCTTTTCTTTTTTCTAAGAAAATATATTATTTAGCTCAATGGAAAAAAAAAATCTTGTTAAAGTTTTTAAAGACTGCTCTTTATTTTCATCACATTAAAAAAACACTCTATTATTTAAAAAAAGATTAAAAGGCCGTTTTATATTAAAAGAACACACTATGAGAATTTCGAATGTTAAATGTCAACAATGGATGTCTATTTCATGGTGTAAACGCTGAGTAACAATTTATATGAAAGTGAACCTTATAAATACAGCGTTATTATGCACTTCTCTAGATTAATTTACCTTCTTGAGTCTTGACAACGTCATGAACTTTATTTAGGTCTTTGTTAAACTCTACAATCTATTGAATTCATCGTTTCAGATGAATAAATTTGTTGACGAACAATTTACCTGCTCGTACACATTTGCAACTAAGTTATTATATAGACTAAATTTAAATACTAAATCGTATTAGCAGTCGGTTATAGACTGACTTTATAATTTAATTCCTTTTATATAATCTAAGTACGAACTGTGAGATATCTTAATCATTTACATTTATGGCTAGTAGTCATCTGTGATTTACCTCCTCCGTGTTGACCTAGGGACGAATTGGCGGGGCACTGGGGGCGAGCATATTCGCCTTTACCACATAAGTACGAACTATGAGGAGTACTGGAGCGAATTATTCACCTTTTACTACACAAGTATGAACTGTGAGGGACAGCTAGATGAACATTGATACAATCAAAAGTCGCATCAGTCTAAGTGAATATTTTTAATTGTTTTTTAAACAAAATTAAATTAAACTTTTGTATTGCAGGAACATGTGTGAACTAATTCGTACTTGGAATGATGAAAGGCAAGTTCTGATCACCAACCCACCCCAATACTGCACCAGCTTCTGACGCCATAATGGGATCAGACTCATGACTGCCTGCCTGAAAATCTTGAAGAACTGCAAGTTCAACCTAAAAAGCCAGTGCTACCTGATCCAATCTATGCATGGATGGGTAGTTCATCTAACTATAACAAATGGTGATTGGTTTCTTGTAATTTTCAGTTCCACTTAGGTAGCAGTCTTTAGAATTTAGGTTTCTGTCTCAACTACCGGTGCTCAAAAGATATCTACCTCACTACCTAGCACACAACTAAATTAATCGACAATCAGCAAAACCAGAAATGTTTGGTGTCTGAAAAAACAAATACAACTCCTACTATAAATCAAATGAATTATTCTATATAACCTCAAAATGTTGAATCATCAAGCCAAAAGTTTGAGATGGCAAAAAGCAACCCACCAGTTGTGAAGTCTGATCTCTGACGGTAGCTGCATGGTTCAAGAAATAAAACCGTTTTGGTGCGAGAAAGTTCATCATCCGCCATTGCTGAATTTTCTAAGCAAGTAATTTTCATGTAACAAAGAATAGGACAGTTCAATAATGGCAAATTAATAAACCACCTAGATAAAGTTTTATAGAATATCTAAAACCAACTACTCGCCCCTAGATTTATGGTGCAGCGGTAAGAGTGCTAGTTATCTCCCAGATATCTACGGTTTGATTTTCAGCTATAGCACATTTGCAGGGATTTTTCCTCCAAATGGAACTCGCAACTAAGGAACGTTGGACTTCTAGACTGCCCACTGTGAGTGCTTCCCGATTTACCTTTGTGACCGGTGGAAAACTTCCGTGAGACCGAACCGGCCACCTACAGATAGTCAATGAGTATAAGGCTAACTGAGTTTATCAATATAAAATATCTAAATACCATATCCACGTCTTAAAATTCTCAAATTATCTCATATCTATTTTACCCTTTTTTTTACTTTTACTTTCCCAATCAATTGGTAGATTTTTTTTTTTACTAAAATAAAAATCGATTTATAGACCTAGAGAGCTCAGAATGATATGGAACTAAATTCTTTATATTCTCTAGTTCTACTGATTATATTCATACCCTCATATATCAATTTACAAATATATATTAAGAGCAGTAATTTTCTGAATACAAATATATCTGAAAAATCTGATTCGTGTTCAAAAAATCATTGCTCTAAATATAATTGGTTAAATTGATATTTGATGGTATGTATATAATTAAGAGAACTAGAAGAACACATAGAACTTAGTTCTATATCATCCCGAACTCTCTATGTCCATCAACTGATTTTGGCATAAACGGGTCGAAACCAACTGATGGACCTAGAGAACTCAGAATGACATGAAACTAAATCTTATGTGTTCGTCTAATTCTCCTGATTATATTCATATTCTCAAACATCAATTTGATATAC
>JBAMIE010000098.1:6305858-6322958 GCA_037177295.1 Kaempferia parviflora
AGTGATAGTTTCTTAGAAGTGTGTAAACCATTTTGGTAGCTAAGTTTTGAACCAAAGGTTTTTGTAACAAACCACATGAACTATCACACACAGATTCACTTCTTTTTAATTGTTATAAACAGCATACACTTTGTGTAATGGTACAATCCTTTCATGAATGTGTCAAAGTTTAAGTCCAAAACTTTCATGAATAATTAAATCATACATTCATATAGGCAAGTTCTCAAATGCCCCCGCTATTTGTGGCATTTTCTGAGACTTGTTAAGAATCATTAAGTTCATCCTCACTTTACTAGCAGGAATTTAAATACTTATCTTTGATATATTGTTTCAACCTTTGTCGAATGTATTTTTCACTACATTGAATTTAAGATTACGCAATGTGGCAGCGTTGGATTGAGGTTTCCATTGTTGAAGGTTTATATCATGGACTTCAACCACATCTCAATAGAGGTTCTTTCAACTATATCTCTAGTTAATTCTTTTGTTAAAGGAACAATTAAGTTTTCTTTGGATTTAACATAATCTACGGTGATAACTCCACATTTTATCAAGTCTTTAACCATACTATGTCTCACTCCAATATGTCTTAACTTGCCATTATAAATCTCACTATAAACCTTGGCAATCATACTCATGCTATCACAATGTATATATGAGAGATAGGGTTTGTCCACATTGGTATCTCATACAATAAGTTTTTTAGACATTCAGTTAACTTACTAGCTGCAGCTAAAGCTACAAACTTAGCTGCCATGGTGAAGTCAATTATGTATGTTTGTTTCTTGAATGTCCAGGAAACAGCTCCACACCTAAAGTAAAGATTCAACCACTTATTGAAGAGTGAGCATCTTTATTCGTTATCCAATTAACATCTAAGTACCCTTCAAATACTGAAGGATCTCCCTTATAACTTAAATTATAATTTATTATGTTCTTGAGAAATCTTAAAATTCTTGTAACACCCAACCAATGTTGTATACTGGGATTACTTGTATACCTAATTAACACCCTTACTGTATAAGCAATATCCAGACGTGTACAAGTCATGGCATACATCGAACTTACTATCACTTGTGAATATTCTAATTATGATATTATTGAACTCTCATTCTTAACATGGTCAATTTTAGAGTCAAAGAAAGTTAAAATCCATTTACAATTAAAGTGATTAAACCTTTTGAGAACGTTCTCAATATAATGGAGACGGCAAGAGAGGGACCTGGAAGCCGCATCGTCATCGAGCGCGCGCGATCTGCGTTTACGCGCCTTGGTCCCATCCTCTGCTCTGAGCAATGTGGAGCGCAGCCTGCTCCCCTTGATCGGCGAGCTGTCTCGGCGAGGGGCTACCGTAGACTTGCAAGACGTCTTTCATGCGGCTGACGTTCGACACCATGCGCTACTTCGTGTTCACACGGTGGCGGTGAATGAAACCACGGCGATGCTGATCCTACGGCGTGGTGGGTCTGGCGTGGGAAGAAATCGACAAATTCGTAGCCAAAAGCATAGCAGATCAGAAGAAGCTTTCTTGACCTCATCTAAAAAGTGAAGGAAAAAAGCAGATTTGCTATCTTCCTATCTCAACGACGACAAAGACGCTTAGGAAAAGAGTGGAACAGAGTTCGATGGTTCCTCCAAGACACGGCCATGAACTTTATGTTAGCCGGAAGGGATACCACTGGCCGGTGCGCCCTTCACCTGGTTCTTCTGGTTGATCTCCAAGAATCGTGGAATTCAAGATTCTTCACGAACTGAACACTGTAAATGAACAGACGGCTCAGCGAGGCGCTGGGCATACAGTTCTAAGCCAAAGGCTGCAACTGAACAATGGTGGTCCCTTCGCTCCATCTAGTGGATTTCACAAGATTAAGAACATTAGGATCAACCAGAAAAAAAAAAATAAAATAAAACGATGGTATTAGTAAATCAGATACTCAGCAATTCAAGTCAAACATTGTTCAAAACTGAACTAGTTACTCTATTCTAGTAGACCGTCTGGCACCACAAAATGATTAAATTACACTACGAGAAACAGCAAGGGCTAGTCTTGAAATTGTTCAAGTAAGACATCAGGAAACAAGGTGAAATTCCCCATGTCCTGGGAAGAACCTAATGAAGGTGTCGGGGCATTTAATAGTCTCTTTCTTGAACTCGAGGATATCCAGTTCCCCTTGCCTGACTAATATGGTCCCTATCACTGCCTTCTCGCTTGATACCTCGACCAGAAGTCCAACCACCAAGGCGTCCTCTTGAGAACTCAGACGGGTAACCTCTGCCTCTGCCCCTTCCTGAAGAAGAACACTAAAAGTTATCTTGAAGAAAAATGGCTAGAGACTAGTGTTCCAGGTGTATGTAGTCAAGCTCATAGTGGATGATAATCAGAGGGAGAAAAAAGTGTCTCAGTTGTCCAGTAAATTTAGTTTGCTAAAATATATAAGCTGAGCTCTTTGGCCAGTTTCTGGGCTCTTATCTAATCTGTTCATTCATCGAGAAGTTCCATTTTAACATATGCAAGAGTAATCTGTACTCTCTACACATCAAGATAAGCACATTTAACAAGTTTGTTAGCATAAATAGATAAGAAGATTAAGAAACAATTAAGACATGCTCTATTGCTTCTATGGTAGATTTAGCAAGCAATGAATACGCCTGAAAATTATGTCAAAGGCCCCACTGGAAATTAAACTTGATACGATGAATATACTTCACATATTGCTTTTCATTCTAATTTTTAATGGGTTTTCTTCTTTTTATTTTGAATTTTAATAGCTACATCAGGTAGCACCACAAACGTATACTCCCTTAGGGGTCAGGGAGGATCACATAATTCAGAAACATCCAAATAAAAGCCCTTCCATTTACCTTAGTTCATTCAAAAACTTAAAATCTAGAAACCATAAAAACATCAATATTCATAATTTTTTTTTTAAAAAAAATGATGTATATATTTAATTCGTTCTCAAATTTGGACATTTAAGTGATTTCAAAAGAGAGGTGCACAACATGAAATTGGGACTTACTTCCTCGTGATACACCACTGTTAGGTCTTCTCCCCTCAACGTGAATCAGTCTCCCATTCAACTGTATTGGAGATGCCTGCAAATGAAAAAACAATATGTAAATTATGTAATTTTAGAGACAAAACATAATAAGACTATCCTAAGTAAAATCCAGTTGTACAGAATATAAAATTTTAAAATTAATTTAAAAAAAAAAAGTTACAAAAAGTGCCAGCAAGATACAAGGACATGAATTTAGAAGTAGTTAACATAAACAAAATTACCATGTAAATAATAATGAAGATCTAACAAATTAAGGTAGAGATTACAGAGCTGGAACACAAGTAGATTTAAAACACTATAGCGGAAATTTATCTGCCAGTATCATCAGTCAAATAGGTCAAAACTGAAAACTGGTTTTATAAACAAGATGAAACAATAAAAGCATATAGTTTGCACTGATTTCAACACTTGGTCAGACTGGTACGGACTAGACTTGCAATAGACAAGGGCAGTGCAAATACTACAAAATACAGTCAGATATTGTGAACCCTGTGAGAATAAACTAGAGTAAGACAACATACCTTAAGTGCATTCTGTACACCAATGGCATCTTGATATTCAATGAAAGCGTAAAAAACATCAGATTCCTGCAAATTTCACATAGAATACTAGTGAGTTAAAAATTAATCTAGATAAATAGGAGACAATAATACAACAGGTTACATGGACTCAACCTTTCGGCTTCTAATAAAAACACCATCCGGTCTCAATCTACCGAAGTTCTTAAAGACTTGCTCAAGTTCCGAAGTTGAAACAGAAGGAAGATTTCCAACATAGACAGATCTGGCATCACCTGCGACCAAAAACCATGATCCTCAAACATGCTTAAATAAAGATCAATAGATTTTTCAGTGTAACAGATAAAATCCCAGTGAAAGCATAAAAGAAATATAGAAGCAATTGAACTGGTACCCAAACTGACTTTTCAATAAAGCTAAAAGCTACTCAACTATTAAGTAAAAAAACCCCATAATGATGCCTAAGATCGTGTAATCATTGAATATAAGTTAGACTAGAAGGCCTGAATATAAACAGGAGGGCCAACCTTTTCATGTGCAAAGTAAAAAATGAGAATTGCTCAAACAAATTTCGGAAAGAGAATACAGAAATTAGGGGAGAAACCTTCATCCTCAACTACAAGAGCCTCCTCAGATGCCACAGAGCCAAAATTCTCAGGAACAACAACAGAATGTGATTGTTGGGGAAAATGATGAGCATGTTCTGTCTTGACTACAGATGTTGAATGCATAGATGGACCAGACTGGCCTTTAACTCGAAGCTGAGACATAAAGAACATCAGTCTCCTCAGGAATAACTTGTAAGAAAATATGACGGAAATAAATGTTGCATACAATGGAGGCATATGTATGCTTAGTTGGCTCCCCAATAGGCTCCTCAGGCATAGTAGGAGGTGGATCTCTTGTAGTCTCCAAGGCAATTGAATATGAAGCAGTCTCTTCGGCAGGAGATTCGTCTAATCTTTCATCAGAAACTGAAAGTTGTGCTGTTTCAAGGTTGCCATAATTCTCAAGTGTGTCATTTTCTTCCCCATGCACTGGAGGCAACAATTCCTGAGCCTGAATTTCATCTCGCAGCATATAGTCAGGAACTGTCAAAATCAAACAAAATTACATTCAGTAAAAGAAAGAAACTATTAGATGTCTAGACAAGGATTTAATATTTTGTGACCCATAAAGGTTGTAGACCTTCATTGTACAAAAGAAAAACAAAAAGACATATTAGGAATAAGAGGAGATTGTCGTTCATAGGTTCATTTGTCTAACCAAATTCATTAAAGAGCTGTTGTCCATTCGCACAATTTCCCAACTCTTAATACAAAACAAAAATCATATAGTGGCAAATAACATACTTCAGAAAATTCTTAGGAATTACATGAAAGTTGGAGTTCTTGCAGTGACTAATATAGGTCAATAACACCCATAATGAAACAGCAAAATAGCTGACCTCCCAAAATGCTAGAACTCGCATTCTTACATTATGATCACCTAACTCTAATCGATTTCCTTTATACTCTAAATTGTATGTATTAGCCTATTAGGTACACCAGTAAAATTAAAGAAAGGGTTCTTCGCTTACTTATTGCTTCTGACTAGGCTTTCATGCCACTAGGAACTACATCTACGTATGTCAAATAGGTTGAAGGCAATAGCCAATAAATCTAAATTTTGACTCTATTAACAACTGCATGTGTTAGTGAAATTAGCTCAGTGAATAATAAGATCTCAACGTTAGCATATCAATCTAGAACAAAACCAACCTGCAACAATTACAAGATCATCCTGTTATAATTATAAGAACAAGTTGTTCTCATCCATAGCAAACAAATAAACCTGCCAGTGGTTTACTTTCAACTATACCATCATTTCATGCAGTAAACAACTAACAAAATTAACAAATTTAGGAAGGATTCAAATATATAAGAATCCAGCAAACACACTTGTATCATCACAACTAATTAGTAAGGGACGATCAAAAGATTTAGATGATGTATCTAGTTAATACTACTATACTAGTGATCTAGCCTTACATAGAGAGAACTAAACAGATAGATAAGATTTCTGTAGCCATCCCAAAAAGTTGAGAAAATATGGCTTGATGATGTTTTTGAAGCTATAGCTATGTTGATATATTAGTTAAGTTTTAAAACATGTTTCCCTAATCCATTTCATTGCAGAACACTTGCTGCTGTCACTGGTGCATTTCACTCAAGTTTTTGTGTAGCCACTGACATTTAACTGCACCAAGCCACCACGAAATAATAATAGAAGGATAATCCAAATTGAGCATGTACTAACATAGAACAGACATCCAAATATTTATAAAAATGCAAGTGCCACTTTTGTTAATAGTCAAAATAGTCATTCAAGAAATAGTCATTTGAGGAAATTACAGTCCAATAGAATGTCATAATCCCATCCCATAGAAACTGAAGCACTAAGCATACTAGAGAATGTACTTGAGTTTCTTAATGTACAGAGAGAGAATCAATCGGGTGTATATATATGTAACGACTAAATAGGCACATATACAAATTGGATAGATGATATCAAGACATGAAGTTTGTATATGCCACCTTATCATACAGCATTTGTTATTGTTCACATACATCCATAAATAGGTTCATATACAAATTGGATAGATGATATCATGACACAGTTTCAATATGTGTAATCTTCATATGAAGTTTGTGTATGCCACCTTATCATACAGAATTTGTTATTATTCACATTTTTTATTTTTCAGCATGCTCCAAAGGAAGGAACAACTTTGACATGGAAGAAACTATGAGTTCTAAGCAAAAAATAGATAGTCTTTGCTAATAATAATGTTTCACTGAGAAACATAAATCACGGTTATGTCATACATCAATATAGCATATTTTCATTTATATACAGAGTTTTACATCCATAATAAGTATTTGTAGTTTTCAACCTGAAAGAAAAAAGGAAAAGAAATTAAATCCAAGCAAATTTGATCCCAAGCAGATGGGAAATCTAGTCTGGTCTATTAAACATTGCGTCCATGAAGAATGAAAATGACATAATTTTGACAACAGAATACTACCTGCTTCTGGTACAGGACTGGACATGTTTAACTTGGATTCAAAGTCAGTCTGAGACACGAGGGCTGCTGGGTGCTCATAAATTTGCTCCTCCTCAAGGAAGTGAAAAATGTCATTGAGAATATAGTATCCTTTCTCTTGAGGAGCAAGGAAAAAGGTTTGCGCAAATTTTCTCCTAATACTATAGTCCTCCAACAGCACATAACCAGAAACCATCACCAAAACTCCACCATTCAAAGATTCCAAAGAGTGGGCAGACTTAATCTCAATCCCCTTAAAATTCAGGCACATGACAAGATTATGAATTTGCTGCAAAATTTTACCACATGAGGAAGTCAGTACTCAGTAGTACAGTTTTACACCTTGTCTATCCAAGTAAAAAAAATGAATGAATGAATGGAGCAATATACAATTACTTGAAACAAAATAATTAGATAACTACCGCTGCAAAAGACATGACAATTAGATTACATTTCCAAATGAAGATTACACAACAAACATGTGGGCATGCAATTAATTAATCAATGTTATTTTTTAAGCAGCGAAAATTAATGCTGTGGGCAGCAGAAGTTGGTGCTTAGGCAGCAAAAAATGTTGGTGCAGGCAGCGATGCATGAGGGAATACTTTATGAATATGTGGTGGCGGAGTGCAAGCGAATTCCACGAGAAGACAACGAATGTATGGTTAATTTGTCTGTGTAAGGACTGTAGCTTTAGTTTAGTAATTAGTTTATCATTCCTTTCTGCCCCTCCCTTGGTTAGCCCATTTTGGCAGGCCAAAAACGAGGTCAAATTGGAATCTTTATCCTCGACTTATCCCAACTAATTGATTCATCCTTTCAACCAAACCGAACGAATGGGCATATAGATTCATCCATTCATCCTTCAACTTATTCATCCAAATATACTATAAATCGCAAGGTTATGTATTAATATTTATTTATAAACATGAGTATAACATTATTAAATTTTAAAAAAAAATATTAGATAACAATATAATATAATAAATTAAAAATACTACGCACTTAGAGTTTTATGCTTGATCATATGAAACCAAAGTAAGATTTTTTAAGACCAGTCATTCAAAAAGTTGAAAACAGATTGACTACCTCACAACATAGAAACTCAGGTGGTCAGCTCACTTCAATCAATTCAGTTTTAACTCATCTTCTCCTTTATCAAGCAACAATTTATCGAATACCAAATGGGTTATAAGGTGGATAAACTGAGAAGTTATTTTTGGGATAGAGACAAGTTAGCCAAGGTTGCTCATTAGCTAGTTGGAACTCAGTTATCCGCCAAAACACTATTAGCTGATATTAACAATAGCTTTAATGCTCAATACATTAGCTGAAGCTTTATGTTTTTGTTTAACCTTAAACCTGAGTTTAAGTTAGATGGACTATTCCTTCTTGTTCCGGAATTCTTAGGTGTTTGTTCTTGTATCCTACTGACTAATTATCATATCTCTATTCCGTATTAGGATTGGAGAATTTCTAATGATTAATTAATGATTTCATGATCAAATTGTCAATACTATAAGTCATTAATAGCAAATACCATTAACTTAACAACTATACTCAATTTACAATCAAATTGTTATCGTATATTATTATATATGCTAATTACATTTTAACATAATATCAAACCAAAATTATGGAAAGAATCAAATCAGACCAACTATAGCAAGGATGTCACACATTTAAGGAACACTAAACTTCTCCCTAATATGGTTACTATATTATATTTTCCATAATGACTACTCTTGAAGATAGAACATAGTAATCCTTATCTTCTTTACTTGCTACTTTTGCTGGGTCAAAAAAATTGAATCCTTCGCCACAGATAACATAAGGTATATATCTATCTATCTACTTAATGTATTAAAAATATGTTGCCTACACACATTGGATACCACCCCACAGAATGTTGATGGGCGTGAGTGCTGCTGAAAGACTGCTTTGTTACCACTTGAATGCCCCTCAATTGTTTGTCACTGCTGCTCCCCCTCAAATGCTTCATTGCTGTAACTCCTCCCCATTCTGCATCAAAGCATCACTCTCTTGTGCTCTGTTATTGCTCCACCAATCCCAACCGATGAAGGTTCCTCTCCCATCGTCTGACAGTATTCTTGATATAACATTTCAATTTCTTTTCGATTTAGTCTTCTTCCTTGTTTAGTTCCTTGTTGTCCGTGTAAGTTCAATGATTTGAAATTGATTCATCCAACTCTTTGCTGATTCAAGTTTGACTGTTCAATTTACTTTGTGATCTAACCAATCATATGTTTTACAAGTCTTTTCCACATTGCCCCTTAGAGTTTCAATCATTTACCCATGAAATTGAGAGAAAAAAAAAGGATCAAACATGGTTTGTGTCAATCCAAATCGACCCAATCCAGATCAAGATCTGCTGACTATCCCACCATGGTCTACTTCATCAAAAGAGGAAATATTGCAATATATACATACATACACACACAAAACTATATATATATATAATCTGTGAATTCAGCCAAACAACTAAGTTGAATAAGCATTTTATTGTAACTACAAATGAAATTGTTCCATATCCAAATAGAAGTTGATGTGAATATTTAAATAGACCAATTATTTTTCTTTAAAAAAAAAGGAGATTTTTTTTAAGCACTAGTTTACAACATGAAATGGGTATCTGACTCCAACCTCCATGCTCCAAGCCATTAAAAAAACATAGGAAAATGAGAAATCATAATGATCTCTCACTACTTGAGATTAAAGATCCAACTGCAAGAGCATTGCAAAGAATGAAGTCCATGCATATAGAAATTGTTGTTGAAAATTTATCATAATAAGGTTTAGGCATACCCATTACCAACTACTAAATAAAGAATAGGACTAAAAAAAGGATAGTGCACGAAGCTCCCACCAATGTGAGTCTCGAGAAAAGATCGGACCACATTAGGATTATTGTACGTAGTTTTACCATGCATTGCAAAGGGTTGTTGAACTCGAACCCATGACCTCATCACACGACAACAACTTTATTGTTTCGCCAAGACTCCCCTTAAATAAATAATCATAGTTGTGAATGACGTATCTGCTTGCGTCTAGGCGCAAGGCGCAGTTAAGCGCACCATTTGTGCCTAGGCAGTACTTGAATGAAGCACGCTTAAGAGCGCACCTTTGAGAGGTTAAGGCGTGCTTAAGGTGCGATTTTCCTCGCCTTATTGAAGTTTTAAAAAAAAATAAAAGCTCAATCCATACCTTTAATTACCCTTTAAATTAATTAGGTTGCATGCATGAATGCGACATATTTTTTTTGCGTGACTCTTCCTCTCCCCTAAAAAATGAACATCAACCTCCCTTAGTCTCTTGCAAACTTATTTCACAGCATGACTCTTCCTCTCCCTAAAAAATCAGCATCAACCTCCCCACCCCTCCCCCCTTCTCAAACATGAACTCTTCTCTAACGTACAACATCAACATCGGTCTTCTGGATTTGACTACACTTTCTTGCTTTTCTCCTTTTGTTTTGTCATAACTATATGTTTTTTTATTACGAAGATAAACAATGTCAATATTTGAATGTTAGTGAATTTTATATTTATATTATAGTTTAATAGTTTGTGAAATATTTGAATTTTGTTAGTGATATATTTTGATAGAAATTTCCTATATATGCTTGAATTGTAAAAATTTATAATTAAAAGTGTTTCATTTCGGTAAGGCGTGCGCCTCACCTAGCGCCTCAGGCCCCACAAAATTGGATTATAATTGAAAAATTAAAAGACCAAGGCTCCAAAAGCACAGACATTCATTTTGCTTCTATATCTTGAGCAAACAAATACATAAAACTTTAATATACCAAAAGCTTAGAGTTTGAGATTGTATTAAGGATGATTAGATTGTTGAAGCTATGTAAGCGGGGAAAGAATGAATAATCAATAGTACTTTGCCATTAGAACTATTGTGTGATAAAATCTTGAGAAATACTAATAACTTTATGTCGATCATCATAAGCATTCAATGAAAATTTTAAGTTCCCTTTCGTTTTTGATATTTTTTGTCACATTAACAAGCCCTTTGTTTAATGTTTTGCCTATTATTTGCATTGTTGCATGTAGAATTTTTGGTATGGGCATTGGACGTCATTAGTGTTTTAAAACTAGCACCCCGTTATATCAGCACCACGACAATTATGTCATATTAGGTTCAATTATTCATTATTTTGGAAGCATGTCTATGTTAATTAAGCTAAGTGTGTTGATGAGTAAATCAAGGGTGAAACTCGTGTTATGGTGTCAAAATCAAGTCATCGTCTTTTGGCAATATCAAAGGAATAAAGTAATACAAGTTAGCTAAAACTATCTAATGCAATTACATGAACTTAGTGCACTTCCTAAGGAGACAACTTACATGATATAAATATAGTTAAATGATCAAAGGCTATAAAAGATTGATCTATGCATAAATTCATCTCAATTTACCTTCCATCATATTTTTCACGTAAATATTAATTCATTTAGTATAGAATTCATGTTTCAAGGCATGCCATGTTGTATTATAATGGCATACCCAATATTAGCAATATTGACAGCCCTTGCGTGAATCCATAATGCTCTTCATTTAGGAGAAATGATGTGCCTTTTTAAAGAAAACTGCATCACTAAGAATAAAATAACTCAAAAACATAAATAGGAACCTATGAATACCATAACTTGGAAAATTTGTGCTTTGTTGGAAGGCAAATCATCCCAAAGCATAGAATAAAAGATCTAGATTGCAAAGAACCTTACTGGAAAAGCTATGAGCGAAAATAAATACTACACTAAACTTAGATATTCGTCCAAAATTTCATATTTGAGAAATCTTTTTGTTCTCATGCAGTAGTGAAGACACAACTTTTCCAGTGCACTATATACAGAGAGAAGAGAATCCGTCCAATGGATCAAAAGGGGAAAAAAACTCAGATTTTCTGAACAGTACCACCATCCCAGTCGCCGATTCAGTTGCAGTTCCATCGACACGCACCATGGAACTCCCTTCCGTGTAGAACTGGTGCACTAGTTCCGGTTGCTTCTGAAGAATCTGATAGTAATGCTCCAAAAAATACGCGCCAACCTGCATCAGTAAATAAAAATCAAGCGGAGACTCGAAAAAAGTAAGACAGAAACACCTCGTTGCCCCCTCTGTTTTCCCCCCGAAAGGCACTCCATGCACTCGATTGGAGTACCTGAACCGCACTAAAGTGACCCGGGTACAGAGAAGCCATCGCTCCGCATGCAAAAAGGATCGATCTTGCAACCCTAAACGACAGAACACAGCGATAGAACCACAAAACCACTTTCTGGATTCGATCGTATAATTCCAGGGAAAGAAATGACGGACGAGAAACTGGAGGGAAAAATGAGATTCCTTCTGCGATTGGATCCGCTCTAGATTTCCACCGCTTCCAGCGAGTACAGTTGATGGGGGGTACTGCCCCTTCGATTCTCTCCCTGCTATCTCCGCTTCGGCTTCACCACAAGTAGAAAGAGAGATCTCGAGGTAGCACGGAGGGAATCGGTGACGAGATCGGCCGGAGATTGGCCGACGCTAGCCGTTGGATTGGTGGTGCCCGCTCAAGCACCAATTGGACGCACTCGCCTGCACGTGCTACGCACGTCGTTTATATTCCATTTTAAAATCACGCGGCCAAAAAAACTAGATTAATATTGTCGTAAGTTAAATTTTAGAGGCAACACGAAAAGGTTCCCTTTTTTTACAAACAACATTTCCAGCCCATTTGATGGGCCGAGATGGCCCAATATCGTCCATGGTCGACAGTTCCCTATAAATTGCTTCACATAGATAACCCTAGCTTCTTCTGCATTTCCACTCTTCGTCCTCAAGGCCGCAGCTGGCGGTACATCGCAAGGGGAAAAGCAAAGGCCGAAGAGGATGCCGGCTGGTCATGGGCTTCGTTCCCGCACAAGGGATCTCTTTTCCCGTCCTTTCCGGAAGAAGGGCTACATCCCCCTGACCACCTACCTTCGTACCTACAAGATCGGAGATTATGTTGACGTCAAGGTGAATGGTGCCGTTCACAAAGGCATGCCGCATAAGTTCTACCACGGTCGTACCGGTAGGGTCTGGAACGTCACTAAGCGCGCCATCGGCGTCGAAATAAACAAGCAGGTCTATATTCATTTTTCCTCTATCCATGTTTTGGTTATGGTTATTTATGCTTCCAAGGAAACTTTTTTTTCTGCGAATCATAATATTTCTCAACTGTGTTCTTTACAATATAAGTAGACACGAAAATTTCATTTCATAAGACGTAGAAGATATTTTTTGCTGGAAAGGTGCAGCAATGGGAAATTCCTGGATGTAGGACTGATCGAAGTTGGTCAAACTGCTGATACTCATTTATTTTAGGAATTCATCTGAAAATGACACCACTTCTAAAGGACGAATTTTAAATTTCATCGATTATCATCCATGAACTTGAATCCGATTTGTATCAACAACGCCTTATTGTTTGGTACAAATAACAATATGTATTGGAATATTAGGTCTGTGTTTTTTAATCTTAGTGAATTCCTTCATTGGGGACCATACAAATTCGGGAAGTAGCATCCTAATTGTCAAAGTTTTCTAAAATTTCAATTTATTTTCCTTTGCTTATTTGTTCTTCTTTGACCAATTAACTTGCATACTCTTGACAAGGGGAACTTTCTTGGTTAAAATATTTTTTACTTGTTGGAGCAACAAAGTTTTGTTTGTATGTTCCAAGAAAATTATGGTGCATAAGGGTTATATATTAGTAATTTAATGCCAAATAGACAGTTAAAGGAGTTTCTTTGTGAGCTCTTTCATATACTATCACCCAGAGGAGCAACATGACACTCTTTCCCTCTTGGGACTGGGCATGAGACATGCAACGTAAACAAGAAATTACATTTTCCTGAATATTTTAGTCAAGTATCATTAGAATGAAATGCTCATTTCCATCCCATGTTATTCTTAACACAAGATTGAATCACAGTCAGTAATCCATTTCTATTATGGAACTGAATTCTGTTTTTTCAGTAGTTAGGTCCAAAACCAAGTGTTTTTTTCTTCATTTTTGCCTTATTGCCACACTGTTGAAGATTACCTTTTTTGTCACTCGTAATTAGGTTTTCATGGAAGCCTTTAAAGAAGTTTTTTTACATGGAACAGAATCTAGGCAATGCCTTTGTCATGAAGCTGTGTTTTATATGATGCTAACTGAAAATGTGGACATTTAGGTGTTACCTTGGATCAACTATAAGGATGAGGAGTATATTGCTGTTAATGAGTTTATATCATTAAGGCCCTTAATTTCCAGTTTCTTTTGAACCCTCCCTGTTTGTACACTTTTACTATTTATTTTAATTTTATTTCAGTCAATCATATTTTTTGACACTTATGTCATCATCTAACATTTTTAAGACAAAAGATGCAAAGATGATTTAGTTGGTTCTGTTAATTTTTCCAATCAGCTCATAGCATAGCTGTTTAGTAAGTCTATCTTGGTTTTGATCAATGTTGTTTTGAGGTCTTATCCTGTTATTATTAGGTAAGTTAGTTTCATCCGGTCGTCAAGATATTCTTTTCTATGATCCAAGTCTGTCCTTGGACTCTTTAGCCTAATTTTTTCATAATCCAAGATTAGTTCTGTTTACTTTATGCTATACTGCATTGGCTGCAGCCGTCTGTTGTTTTGAATTTAGGGTGGAAAATATTATCTCCAACATGTAACATATGTAAGTAAATTAAGGATTCTAAGTAAGTTCTGTGGTGAGGTTGCTTTACATACGAGGTGCATGGTATCCCTTTCTGCAAAGTAGCTGGTTTAACTAGATTCCCACTTTCCTGTCCAATGTTACACACTGACGACTAAACAACTCTCTTGTCTTTGTAGGTTGGAAATCGGATTATCAGGAAGAGGATTCATGTCCGCGTGGAGCATGTGCTGCCTTCCAGGTGCCAAGAAGACTTCCGTGCGAGGGTGAAGAAGAACGACCAGTTGAAGGCTGAGGCAAAGGCACGAGGTGAAATCATCAGCACTAAGCGCCAGCCAGAAGGCCCTAAGCCTGGCTTCATGGTTGAAGGTGCTACACTCGAGACTGTCACACCTATTCCATATGATGTGGTCAACGACCTCAAGGGTGGCTATTAGTATCGAATCCTTGTTCCGATCCAAAGACTTGGTTTTCAATCTTTAATTTTAGAGATTAACACTATCGAACCTCATGTATCTGAATGCTTAATTTCGTTCTTAATTTTGTTGATCATTGAAAGACAAGGGTTATTTGTTCTTCTTTATAATGATGTCATCTGCTCGTTGCTTAACCAAACATGCTCTTGAATCTCTGATATTGTATGATACGATTTTCCAAAATAATTAAAAAATTGTACAGTTAAAAAGAAAAAAAATGTTAATTAAAATGTTTATATATATGATTGGAGCCGCAATTTTTATAGGACACAGCAACCTTAGCCACGGAACTGGATTGGTCAGTAGACGTACGTCAGCTGCCGCGGTGCGTGGCTGGGGAAGAAGGAGCGGGCCAAGAGATCAGCCATGGCTGCTGCGGCGCTCGTCTCTTTCCTCGCCTCAAACGCTGTTCCTCATCGCCTTCGCCACCTTACCCTCTCCCCGCTTCCAACATCTCAATCTATCGGAAGATGGAGGTGCTCTTCCTCTTGTGTTTTTCCCTCTTGCCTGGTGCTGCGGTTTCGCTTGATCAGAAAACGGCGGCCCTGCTATATCCGCCTCTCAGCTGCCAACAAACCCCCTCCTTCAACTGAAATCAGGTAATTCCTAGATTCTCGTCTCTGTTTCGTCGAGCAAATTATATCTGTTTCATCTGGGACAAGAAAATTTAATAGGGCTTTTTACCCATGTTTCATGAAATTTTTTTGTAACTCATTAGAAGACTCATTAAGTAACTGTGAAGTATTTGTCGTTCTACTTTCAATCTTAGTTGCTGCAAATGCCTTTTCTTTCCTTTGTTAATTTCAATTAGTTCTATTTTCCTTGCATGTGTCACTGTGTGTACATTCTACTCTGCAAAGTGTGCAAAGAATAATGGCAATCTATATAATTCATAAAGTAATGTTTCCTTGCAATTACATTTCATCTTTCTTTAATACAGTTCAACAGCAAAGATCAGAAGTGAAGTCCTCTCACCTTTTCGTACGGTGCGGATGTTCTTCTATGTTGCGTTCATTGCGAGCGGTTCCTTAGGAGGACTGATCTCACTCGCGCAATTGGTTCCTGCTCTAGTCAATACATCAAGAGCAGCAAATCTCCCTGAGATGCTGATGGGTTTTGGGATAGATCTTGGAGCTGTTCTATTCTTTGCATTTCTTTATACAAGAGAAAACAATGCTAAAAATGCTCAGATAGCAAGGTTAACTAGAGAGGAGAGCCTCTCAAAATTGAAGCTGCGGGTGGATGACAAGAAAACCATCTCAATTGGTGATCTAAGGGGAGTTGCACGTCTGGTCATTCTTGTTGGTCCTACCTCGTACATTACCGACTCATTTTTGCGTAGTAAACCCTACGTCGAAGGACTGGTGGAACGAGGAGTTCTCGTTGTACCTTTCGCTACAGATGGAAATGCACCCACATTTGAGTTTGAAGAGATTGGTGATGAGGATCAGAAGGTTGTCGACAGAAAGAAGAGGCTTTGGCAGCTTACTCCTATTTACACTTCTGTGTGGGCCAAGTAAGGGACAGTAATTGGAAGCTGAAGTCTAGCTTTTTCCAGAAAATTTGGCCTTAAGAAAGTTTGTGTATCCTATACATGTTTGTGTGCTAAGAATTGATTCTTCAGAAAATGAAACATGTTTGTTGTGTTGCTGCACCTTCACTTTTGAGTTCCAGGAACTAACCCTTGTTGTGCTTATCACGCAGATGGGTGGAGGAACAAAAGAAGCTGGCAAATGTCGAACTCGACTCTCCAGTGTAAGTTTTCTGGTTTGTTTTATATCTAACCAGTCTCTAGGAAATTGATGAACATCTGTTTATGTGCCTTTATTTGTTTGTCTAGTCTTAGTCGAGCATCCGTATTAGATTCCCTATCTAAAATTTAAAATTTAGGGAATGGATAATTATTTTATTAAATTTAGATATCCACTTTTCACTACATAATATATCAACTTCTCTGTAATTTTTCTTATCTTTATTTTTTATTATTATTTTTTCTCTTTCTACATAATATTTACTTTTTATTATCCAATTCATTCTTTTTATGTTTTTTCTCTCCGAAATTAAATAATATTTTAATGTTTAGAGAATGAATTTCATTTCCTAAAATACTATTTATGAAATCTAAATTTAGAAAATGGATATGATAGTGATATAATAGCTGATGTAAAAAAAATTACATAAAATATAAAATTTAAGATAAATTTTATATTTAGGGAAGTTGACGTGAATGCTCGTACCAAGTTTATTAAT
>JBAMIE010000098.1:6325649-6339636 GCA_037177295.1 Kaempferia parviflora
TACATTCCAAATTCCATCCATTTGTTGAGAGGTCGACATTTTTTAACCTTTTATCACAAAATGTTGTGCATTTCCCTCTTCTTATGAAGTATTTGACTCTGTATGTTTGTACTTACTTGCTACATCTCTAACTAGCAACTTGGTATTGAGTTAATTGTATAACAGTTATTAATAGATAAAGAACATAATTTCAACTTAAATCTTATATGCTAGTCATATAGAACTCCATTGTTATGTTACTATGAATTGTTAATATGAATCCATGATGTAATACCTTTCTACTAAATCATGTCAAATATGAATTGGTTAAATAACTACATTATTCCATGGCAAGTTAATTTGTGAGTTTTTTTGATGGAGCTATGGCGTATGACATGTTGTTCAGTCTGTTTTAACCATGATCACATCCTGTATTTCATGTACAGAATTGGCTACATTCAATGAAATGCCAGGTTAGGTTACTGTTTCTTTTACCTTTTTAACTCAATACTTCATATATTAATATATTATCAATGGTTATGATAGTGCACACAAAGTCACAAAATACTTTAGATCTGGTAACAGAAACTCACAAATTTCATTTTTTTTTCCTTAATCTTTCTAGGTCCCGTTCAAGAAAAGTCATTGATAACATACAGACGCAATTCAATATCCCAGTAGAGGTGAGTTCCTTGACAAACTGTTTGAACAATAATTTTGACATTTTTGATTTTATATTACTATATTTAACATATGGCTTTTGTCCTTATTTCCACAATGTTCATATTAGGATCTAGATTATGTCAAATGCACAATTTTCTGTTTTAGGCATGCACACATTGTGATTTTTTTTTTTCAATTGCGCCTATGTCTTATAGTTGCTACTCATCTAATTTCCTACTGCTTCCTACAAATTATTGAAGTTACATGATATTATAGATTGTTTTGGTAAAACAACCAAATGAGGCTTTTTTTGTTTGGAAAACATATAGACCATCTAAAATGTTAGCATACTATATTAAGGCAATGTTATTATTACATGTTCTCAGCTGATAAAATATTTAGTTATATGAACATCTAATTCCCTACGGCTTGAGATTTTAAACCATGCATATAAATGATTTCACAAATTTAACCTAGAGCAATAATTGCAGCAATAGCTTTAATTCCACAGCTCCACAATTACACAAATGCAGTGCCCATAACAGAGTTAGTCCAAGTTTTCGTGAAAACAACTACACAAACACAAGTGCAATGCACATAAGAATCAATCCAATTTTTTGTTAGAACATTGGTTAATTTCAAAGAAGATAACATGATTTATTTGGAAAAATTACCATGATTCACCTCTAGATGCTAAGGGTAATTCAATGTTGGTTAAGATGTACAACATTGTAGTCGCTTTAAATGTCATAACTTCCTTTTCTGATTCTGGTACATACGTCAATGGTATTGCCAATTTTCTTTGTAGGTTAGACGCTTACCTATTGGAGATGGCATTTGGCTTGCTCGAGATAGAGGCTGCAACACTGAATATGTCCTTGATTTTATAGTAGAAAGAAAAAGAGTTGATGATTTGTGCAAATCAATTTGGGATAACAGATATAGAGATCAGAAGTTGAGATTACAGGTATTCCTTATAAAATATTTTGTTACTCTGATTGATCAGCTTACATAATATGTTAGATAACATATATTCCTTGTCCAAAACATAATATTATGCTTGTCTACATGTAAGTGCTAGGTTACTTCACACAAAATAATACATCATATAGAAAATCTTATTGACTGTTGTATATTAATAAACCCACGAATACAAAGGATGCAGTTTGGCTATAGCACAGTTGATTGTTATATGTTAGTTCCACATTGGTAATTATTAGGTGCTATGTCAGACAGAAAGATCCTGTGTGTGTGTGTGTGTGTGTGAATATATGGCCGAGCAAGATTTGTGTGCCGCATTCTGTGATGTTGTAATGCTTGACAGTGTCAGTAGATCTGTGTGCCTTAATCAGTGATTACATGGGGGTCCAAGCCTTAATTGGTGTTCTTGTGAGTTATGAGATAATCTCTAAAACTAATGTATTACTGATCGACTATAACAATCAGATCTGATCTCGGTATAGGCACTGCAATAATTCAGTCTCCTAAGCATAGGCAAGCTAGAGTAGGTTTGCTAGGAACAGCAAAAAATAGAATCAATCAAATTATGATTTAGAATTAAAGTAAGACTAAAAATAGGATCATCATCCTGTTTATTTTATTGGTTTGATTTATGTTAAAAGTTAGTTATATTGTGTCATGTATTCTTTTTTTTTTTTTCAAAATAATCTGTCATTATACTATGTTCATTTTGTTTTTTATATAAGCATATTTCTAGAGATTGGACTTTAATAAACTAGATAAAACTTCTTTTATGGCATAGACAATGTTCATTTATTCTATGTAGAGATGTGGACTCCAAAAACTAATATATTTGGTGGAGGGTGACGTAAATAGTTTGGAGGCTGCTGAAAGCATCAAAACTGCGTATGTTTATTGCTACTGCCATTTTATGTCATTTTCCATTTGCATTTTTTGTGCACAACATCTGCTATACCAGTTCAATTAATGTTGTCGGTTACTAATTAAATAGTAGCCTAAATTGGAATAATGTGTCATTTTTATTTTTAATATTGTCTTCAGGTACTAATTGTGACTTATAGTTTAGTTTGTGGTATTAAGGTGCATATGCAAATGCACAAGTTGTCTCTGATTGGAAATAACATCTCATACTTGTTGGCGTGACCAAATTATCTTTACACCGGTCAAACTGGAATATGGGACATGTTGAGACACCAAAACTAACACCGGAATAGCTAAGCCTCTTCCTCAGTTTCTCCTAATATTTGCTGATTGACGCCATGTGTTAGCACACTAGCAACACTATCACCATCTCCTTGACATGTACTTAAATCCCAACATGGGATGAGACTTTATACCGTGATGTTGTCTTTCTAAGTTATTATTTATTGTGTTCATAAAAATATAAATTGATGATTCTTTAAGAATTTAATAACATAATCGGTAAAAGTATTTTCAATCTACCTCATAACACTTTGAAAAATCATATGCAAATTTCACTAGCATCCAAAGGAGAATAATTTAGGTTCCATGTATCATATTCCCGACTTTTTCATATAACCAAATTGTGATGCATTAGTTTCTATCATGAAGCGAATCTCTTGCTTCTATAGCTAATTAACTTTTGATGTTTTGCATCTCAATCTCCACATGTAGTAAGAGTTGTGTGCAATGATTGAAATACCATTCCGTGCTGGGTGGCACACACGGTTTTTACCGTTACAAGGGGGAGTAAAACCGACACTCTACGCAACAGTTTCGCATGCATCATTATGCGTCGCGCACATAGAAGGTGGGTTGGTGGCGTCCCAGAGGTGTCGTCGGACGCTTCTGGCGGCGCTAGAAGCATCTTGCGATGCTTTTGATGGCACTGGAAGCATCGCAGGCGTCCAAGATGTCTCTGACATTGTCAAAGACGTCGTGCAGAAGGGTCCGCCACACGATGCTTTTGTTCAAAATTAATATTGTGATTTAATTAATTCAAACAATTCCCAACTTAAGTGTGATATTTCGAAGAGGCTTTCATAAACCCTAACTAAATTATCCTAATAAAATATATAAAAAATATATTTAAAATTAAAAAAAATTAATAAATTTTATTAATTGATATTCTAAAATTGTTTTTATTGTTTAAAATTTTATTTAAAAATTATAATAAATTAAATTTATATTCTGATATTTTTAAATTATTTATACTTTTATACTGTTTAATTAATATTCTAATATTTTTACTATTTTAAATATATATTATTTAAATTAATAATTAATAAAATGAATAAATAGTTAATTTATATAATTATTATATATAAAATAACATCTTTGTATTAATTTATATAATTATAATTATTTATTCTGGGAATTGGAGAACTTAAAAGGTTACCTAAACAAAATATTACAAGAATAATATATTATAATGTATCAATTTTAATTCGAGTTATTGATGGATCAATTTTGTTTAAGAAAATTATATTTAATTATTTTTCTAACAATATTAAGTTGTTTAATAATGAAGAGCTTGTATAAAATCAATATACAATTTATTTTTAAATCATACATAATAAATATATTTATCTAATAATTACTATATAAATAAAAAGTACCGAAACCGTATCGGCACGGCACGATACGATACTGAAACCATATCATTCCGATCTAGGACCGAAACTTCGGCACGGTCGAGATTTTAAACCTTGGTTTAAATTTGTCTTTCTCAAATTTGTACTTACTCTCATACTATTGATCATGTAGATATGTTATGTGTATTTACACTTAGATCTTCGAGAAGGCTTCAAAATAAGCTTACTTTCAAATTCACTTATGCTATATAAAATATGTTTCCGATACTTCAACTGACCTATTAGTTCATCACATGAATTCCTGATGACAAAATGTTATGTTTTTTTTGTGTTCGTAGTATTTGTATACATATTTTTATTTACACAACTACCTGGGTTTTGATACATAATTTATTTAGTTTTTGCTAATTGGCATGCTGTCAAACATTACCATCTGCTGGCAAGTGTATAACAAGCCATCTTGTTTATTTTGTCTCTTTTCTGTGCACATGACTTTGGAAGATGATTGATCTATTTTTGAATTGAACAAGTCGAATCGATTAGGCTACAGTTTTGAGGAGTAAATGTTGGGGGGAGATCTAAAGGAAGGCAACAAATATAAATGATGATTTTTACTAGCCATACAACTATCTTGATCTGGTTGGTAGAACAAGTTTTTGTTAAATAACCCTCAACACTTGTAGATGGTGAGTTTGGCGTTTCGTGATAAGCTGTGTTTTGTTTTTAACATATTGCTTGTTCCAAATTATCTATTTCGTCACCCATTTTACTAACCTTATGACATTAGCTAGATCTGGCTGATAGCATTATATCTTTGTTAGATAATCCCTAATAGTTGTGAATTGTGATATATGGCTTGTTGTAATAAGTTAAGTTTGTTTTTAGCAGCTTCCTTTTTTCAAATTATTTATTGAATAGGGCATTGGAATGGTAATCCATAGAAAAATCAAATACTCCATCCAGATTTACTTTCTCTAAATTGGCATTCTAAAGTCCTATCATACACTTGATATTTACATAATTACTTTGTGTTTTGACTCATGACATTGCTATGCCTAGTGTACACAAACCTACACGCCTATGCATGCTTCCATTACAGTGTCAGCATAAATCAAACTTACTGATGAAATTATTTATTCATTGATTGTTGAAGGTAACCAATATATTTTTCATCTGTGGCAGATTAGATCCATGAAAGATGTCTACTTTGCTGACCTAAATGAGCTTCACCAACGAATTTCTCTGAAGTTGCAGCAGGTAATTATCCTGTTGGTTCTTGAGATACTTGCACCTACTTTAATCAGAAGTAAGCAAATAAATCCAACTTTTCTGATATCACTTTGCTTTGTGCTTTGTCTTTTATTTTGAGTTTCAGAATGATGCTCTGCCATCAGCACAAACTGCAGAACAATTTGAGAAAATGAAAGGTTTTAAGTTGATGTTAGAATGCACATTGGAAGTATTGCAGTTATCCAAGGCTAATATCAGTCCAAGTATGAAGGATAAAATTCCTATGTATGAGAAGCAAATTCAAAATATTCTTGCTTCAAATAAGAAAAAAGTTGTCCCTTCACAGCCACCTGGACTGCAACAATTTCAGCATCCCAGTAGCCATTCTCAATTAGCGGAACAGCAGCAACAAACTCAAGTTTCTCAATTGCAACAACACAACAACTATGCAAATCAGCAAAATAATAGTCAGGGTTCTTCAAATTTAAAATCGATTTCCTTTTTTTGCATTAGGATACCACTATTGTTTTATTTACCTGATATGGTACAGAAGGCTATTATGGCTAGATCTCAATGATTTGATGTTCTAGATTATGAGTAGAATCTGTAACCTGATAGTGGATCATTTAGGGCTTCTGAGTTTTCCTTTATTCTCATAGTATTGGATTGGTTGGACCAACAACTAATGAAAGTGCCTAGGCGAAGGGAACCTTTTGCTGATTTAATCCATCATGATGGAAATGCTTAGTCTACTCGACTAAACAGGACCTCCTAGCACCGGGTGCTTATGTTGATTTTCATGCCGTTTACGTCCATGTTTCCCAATCCCCAATCAATGCAAACAGGATGCCATGGTGAGAGTGAAAACACCTGATCCCATTATGACGACCAATATGTTGAAAAAACTTTCACAGTTGCAACCATATGTACTGAATGACACCTATTGAAACTGCTTGTTAGTGATTTATGCTACTTGCCGGAACGCCCTAACTGTCCTGGCACTGAACTACTTCCTAACTAAGTAGGGACACTTAGCTGAAACATCCCTGCTATTAAGAAGGGTAATTAGGACACTCATTATTACAATGAATTGACATTCTGATGATTCACTTATAGCAATTCTGATTTTTAATGTGTTGTTAACTTCTGTACGGTTTTTAGATAGTGGGCTCTTCTGTGCTTGTACCTAGATAGAACCTTAGTGGTCTGGAGAGTGCAATTGTTGGTTAGTTGCTGACCTTGAACTTCTCTCATTTTTACAGCAACAGTGGACTCAATAGCACCAACAGGACATTTTGCAGTTGCTGATTGTCAGGAGGAGATCTACCAACAGGTTTTTAACAAATGAAATTTCACTTTTTTCTTCTGTTGCTGAACTTTTGCTCCTTATCCATCATCATTGAGTTCATTTGTTATGCTTATTTGAAGTTGAAGTTGTCTACTTAGTTCGAATTTTTCTTTTTCCTTTTCATTTTATTTCTCAAAAAGATTTGATTGTCAAATTGTAAGAGAAAATTCAATGGCATAGCAAAGTATAAGCACCTGGAAGGCGCAAAATAGTTGTGGTATCTTTATTAATCAAGCGATATAGAGCATGGATGATCCATGACCTTGTCTTTGGTGGAATACAGCAATGCTCCTGGAAATACATTGTTAGGTAGTTTAAATTAGTCTTTCTCAAAATTTGTACTTACTATCATACTATTGATTATGTATACATGTTACATATTTACACTTAAATCTTCCAGAAGGCTTCAAAATATTCTGACTTTCAAATTCACTCATGTTACACACACACACACACACGAACATTTTACTCTGCACACTTTTATATGGGTGTGCGTGAGCGAATGCTGATGTGATCATCTGACGTGGCGTTCTATCAAATTTTTTAATCTCTCTTCTCTCTCCGGCATGCATGCAGACTGCAGTCTCTCTCCTGCATGTAGACCGCTGTCTCTCTCTTGTATGCAGTTTGCGCTGTGCTGTATTTCAAACATAGCTACGTTGTGTAGCTGATTTTTCAAAAATATCTACGCAATTTAGCTATTTTTTAAAAAACAACACATTGCTATTTTTAGGAGAGAGACTGCAGTCTGCTTGAAGGAGAGAGGAGATTAAAAAAATTGATTGAACGCCGTGTCAGATAGCCACATCAGCAGTCGTCCACACACAACCATAAAAGAGTGTAGGCTAAAATTTTCGTATATATATGAAAAATTTATGTTGCAGACCATGGCATGCTGACGTCGTCTGCACACCTGTACAATTTTCATTTATTTTTTTTTTATTTTTTTTAGCTCCCGATTATGCCAATGAGAAATTGACTTTAGGTTTAGCAGTTGAATTATAGTATTAAGTAAAAAAAAAAAATTCAAATCAAAAAAATGTTTGAGGTTTGCACGTAGTGTATGAGGTAAGGTACTTAAGGTAACATCACACACTATATATATACACACACACAACTATCTGCGTTTTGATACATAATTTATTTAGTTTTTGCTAATTGACATGCTGTCAAACATTGTCATATGCTAGCAAGTGTGTAATAAGCCATCTTGTTTATTTTGTCTCTTTTCTGTGCATATAGCTTTGAAAGACGATTGATCATTTGATCTATTGTTTAATTGCACAAGTTGAATTGATTAGGCTACAGTTTTGAGCAGTGTTTTAACTCGCGTAGTGTTGGTTCATAGCGTTTTTGTCTTATCATCGCGTAGCATAAATAGCGAAGTGCATAACGTAAGCTTTTCGTGCACGTCAATTTAAAAAATAAAATATACTTATATAAGTAAAATAAAAATAACATAACCTAAAATTAATCATAATAATTTATTTCATGCCAAAATATCCAGGAACAACAATTTTAAAAATCTTATAATTAAAAGCTTAAAATAATATAACCAAAACAACAATTTAAAAAGTCTTATAATTAAAACAACATAACCTAAAAATAATCCGTATCATCCAACTCTATATCACTATCATCATCAATAGTGTCTATGGTTGGAAAATTTCCACTATCAAAAGTTGGAGTTATTCCACTATAATTTTCAGCATCACGATGATTATCTTCCTCATCAATAAGACTCAACCTTGCTTGTTTACCTTTGCTTCCACTTATTATAAGAGACACGACATTTAAGAATCAATTATAGGTGAAATAGATATAAGTAAATCATTTGCATATGCTTACTTGAATTTTCAACAACTCTTTTTTTTTTTAATTCGTAGGAGGAACTTCAACTATATTCTCAGCATCTTCGACTCACTTATTGAGTTGAAAATACTTTCAATGATATCCGACGGCACACTCACAACAGGATCACTTTCAAATAATTCATCATCCTCAAGCCATTTAGTAGTTACGGGGAGGACGGGACCTTCTTGCTCTGTTATCCATTCATCATCCGAATCAATTTCATCAACTACAATGGGATCAATCTTCTCTCTCCTAATGCTTTTCGCCCTAAGCTTAAAATTATATTTCACAAAAACACCTACGCATTCAACTTCGCATGTTCAAGCCTATTTCTTTTTTGTATAATCTAATATTGCAAAGAAGAAAACATATATATAAAAAATTAAACAATGATATGAAAATTATAAAACAATTAAAATTCAAGTAGAGTTAGAATATTCACCGAATCAAAAGTGCTTCAATTTCTTTTACATCCCGAAGCACTACAAGTGAGACTAAGCACTCGAATTGCAAACGTAGCAAGCTCGAGTGTTTTACTTCCAAAATGTTCCCACCACGAGACTAATAACATAAAGAAAATGAAAATTACAAGAATGTATATATAATTTTAAAATACGAATGCTAGTATGAAAGGTAAAAAACTGAAAAGAGTATTAAAGAAGTAAATAATTTTACCCGGAGTCCGCAACATTCTTGTTTGTTTTGCTATTGGAGTTCCAAATTCTCCTTTAACTTTGTTATACAAATCAAATTGAATGTCCGCTTTAAGACGATCATCAGAAGAGAACATCTTATCCAACATCTTATCCAGGCAAGCATACAATCCATCTATAACTTCATTACAATCAGAAAACCTTTCTTCATAACGCAAATTTTATTGTTTCTTTTACCTTATCCATAAGTTCATAAATATATCCCATGTCGATCTCTCCTTTGCATCAACTTCCCTTAACACACGAGGAACAACACTCTTAACACAAAATGCAACATGTGGCCAAAAGTTGGGAACATTAACAACAATTCTCTTCACAACCTTCCCTTGAGTTGTTTGAGATAGTGGTGAACTAGCCCAATCTTCAGAAGCAAGCATTTGTTCAAGTGGTATTTTAACCTTATACATACCCTGAAGAGTGAGAATGAATTAGCAAAGCGAGTAATAGCAGGACAGAGAATTTTTTTTACCGTTTGTATACTTTCCCATCAAAGAAAGTATTATCTCATGACCATAAAGGAACCACAACCATCTTAGCATGGTCAATTGTGTAGAAAAAATCTTCAACTTTGCAATATCCTCCCACATTAGATCAATGCAAGCGCCGCACAGGGTATCCACCAAATTCCATGTCTAGTCTCCATAACTTTTTTCCTGCCTTAATGCAATTCGAAGCATTATCCGTGACAATTTGAATTACATTTTCCTCTCACCTCATCAACAACATCATAAGATATTTAAAGATCAATTCCCCATTTTTAATAGAAGCTGATGCATCAATAGATTTCAAAAAGAAAGTACCGGCGGGACTTCACCAAAAAATTGATCAAACTTCTACTCTTCCCATCCGTCCAACCATCGGACATAATAGTGCATCCATATTTATTCCATGCCTTTTTATGCTCCTTATATATTAGGTTGATGCCGTCAACCTTAACCTCAACCTTAAGTATCCAAGTTTTTAACTTATGCATTGAAGGAAGCTTGAACCATCTTCCATATTCCGCAATACCCTCAACCACATGCAATCAATAAGGATCATTCATAACATTAAACATAAGTACAACAGAGTAAATAAAACGACCCACTGTACGCTTCACATCAACAAGCAAATCTTTTTTGTATGTCGAATTTAGGGTTGCTTTTCTAGGTTCCGAATTAACAAACCCATGAAGAGTATCTTTACCTTTTGATTCACCACTACCAGAACATCCAATTGAATTTCCCCCTACACTTCCAACTTTTGATAATTGTGTATTCATATTCTAGGGACCCTCACCAATCTCTTGTAACAATTCGGTCTGTTTACTTTTCTTTTCTCTAATTTTGTCGAGTAATTTTTTTAATTTCTTTATCATCCCGAACACTAACACAAGGTGGAACCCCTTTTTGGGTTTGAGCTAAATGTTCCTTTAAGCGAGTAATCCCTCCATTCGATATATGGTGACAAAATTTGCCGAACAGATTTCCCCTCTTCATTTTGATAACAATACTTCCAATCAATATCTTTTTTATCTTTTTTTTTACAAATTCGTAGACATTACAAATTCCAAATATACAATCAAAATCTTAGAAAAACAACAACAACCAAGCCTCATTCCACTAGGTGGGGTCGGCTAAAAATCCTAGAAAAACAAAAGAAAAAAAATCAGAATGAAGGAGAAAAGAATGAAGGAATAAAAAATCCGAATGAAGGACAAATTCGTAGACAGGGCATCTGGATTCTGGATCGGATCCTTTCTATTCGTAGATTTTTCTGCGAATAGAAACGATCGTGTCTGAGAAGAAAAAGATCATGATCCTTTCTGTTCGCGAACAGAAAGCGATCCTTTCACAGAAAGGATCACGATCGAGAAAACCAAAATGGAAGAAAACCAATCGAAGAAAACACAATAGAAGAAACCAATCGAAGTAAACCAAAACGGAAGGAGAAAAGCAGACCTCACGTCGTCACCCCTCGCCAGTCACTAATCACCAGTTGCCTCTTGAAGGTCACGATTTTGCACGCCTCTGCCCTAGCTCCTCGCCTTTGCCTTTAGATGATTTTGTAATCACATATAGCTCCCGCTATGGGCCGCTAGGTCACGGACTCACGATAGCGCACGCTATGTGCACTATCGACGCTATTGTCCCTGATAGCGTGGGATATTTGGGACAATCGCTAATCAACGAACACTCTGCAGCGTTCGCTGATCGTAGCGCGTGATAGCGCGCTATCCGCCTCTATTTAAAACACTGGTTTTGAGGAGTAAATGGAGGGGGGGAGATCAAGGAAGGTAACAGATATAAATGACCATTTTCTACTAGCCATATGACTATCCAGATCTGGTTAGCAGAACAAGTTTTGGTCAAATAATGCCCAACACTTGTTGATGCTGATATATGGCTTTTCGTTATAAGCTGTGTCTTGTTTGTAACATTTTGCTTGTTCCAAATTATCTACTTCGTCACCCTTTTTTTACTAACCTTATGACATTAGCTAGACCTTGCTAGTAGCATTATATCTTTGTTAAATAATCCCTAATAGTTGTGAATTGTGATATATGGCTTGTTGTAACAAGTCAAGTTTGTTTTTAGCAGGTTCCTTGTTTCAAATTATTTATTGAATAGGGAATAGGCATGGGAATCCATAGAAAAATCTAATACTCCATCCAGATTTACTTTCTCTAAATTGGCATTCTAAAGTCCTATCATATACTTGCTATTTACATAATTACTTTTTTTTACTCATGGCATTGCTATGCCTAATGTACTCAAACATACACGACTACGCTTGTGTCAGCATAAATCAAGCTTACTGATGAAATTATTTATTCATTGACGGTTGAAGGTCACCAATATATTCTTCATTTGTGGGATATTAGTGGCACCCGGGCTATGTTGCAGCGGTTATACGCTCCGTTAATCTGACATCTAAGGTTCGAATCTGATATGCGGGCCTTGCAGATATTTTTCCTCTAGTGTGACAACAAACCTAAGCCTTCGTAAGCACTTCTCAATTTACCCTGTAGTTTTCATTTGTTGGAGATTAGTGCCCCCGAGGCTATGGTGCAATGGTTAGACCCTCCAAGCGGTTAAATTGATATCTAAGGTTCAAATCTCATCTGCAACGCACTCTATATATTTTTCCTCTAGTAGGATGACAAACCTAAGCCTCCGTAAGCATTTCTCGATTTATCCCGATGGACGGTGGAAAACTTTCGTGGGATTGGGGTGGTTACTTTCAGGATTGGTTCGAAGAGCTGGATACTTGGATTATTAAAAATAAAAATTGTGGTAGATTAGGTTCCGTAAAGATCTCTGCTTGGCCGACTTGAATGACTAACCAGGGCCGACTTTAGGGGGAGGCAACCCCTAGAGCCTCCCTATTTTAGAGGCCTCAATATTATTAAGGCTTTTTATTTGGATTTTCTATTAAATTTAATAATCGGCCAATTTTTTTTTTAAGCATATAATGGCCAATCTTACATAAATCGATTGACAATTAAAAAAAAAACCCACATCACTTATTCTCAAATTTCTTGTCTACTTAGTTCTTCTTCACTATCCTAAACCTAACTTTTAAATCGAAGAAAATGGAAAATATAGAGGTAAATCCCTTTTTCTATTTTTATTCTCATTTTCCCCCCTATGTTTTAAGTTTATTTTTTGCGTATGTTTTAAGAAAGTTGCCGACTTGCGGCACTTGCCTCACTCGTCTTAGCTTCTGCTAAAATCGCTTGTTTTTCTAGCCTTAGTTTTGGAATTTATTGAAGAGATAACCTTCGAAATATTCAGAAATTATTAGAAAATGATAGAAAGAAGGTGATTTAAGTGTATGGCACTAGGCACTAGGCAGTAGTACTTTAGGTCGGAGATGGGATAAGAAGAACGCACACTCAAAATAGAAGGTACCATCTTTTATCGCCTCAGTGAACAAAAACAATATTTAATAGTTGACACCAAAATTGTGTGGATTGGTAATTTAAATTAATTTACTGATGTATTTAATTGTGGTTAATCATTATTTGAGTATGCTTAATCTGGTTAATTATTATTTGAGTATGCTCAAAGGATGGATCGATGTATCAATAATTAGTGTTCTAAAAGCAATCTGTTTATTGCAATTATTAAAGCTATAATCCAAAATGTTTCATGCATCAAAACTGCTTAATGCAATTAATCTTATCATCGATTAATTTGAAAATCTTAGATATATATTTGTTAGTATTTAAATTATATTTTGTTTTTTGTTTTGTTAGATTTGCATTGTGAATTATGATGGGAAAAAGAAAATTTGAATTTGGAAGTTCGAAGAGGAAAAAGAAAGAAAGACGAGATTCTTACCGGCACATAAAGCTTGTAGTTTCCGTAGTTGAAGATTTGAATATTATTACAAATTAGGATCAAAATTTGAATCCTGAGAATGTAGAGAATATAGTCTTGAATGATGGGATTCAAGTAAATATTAATCATGAAGGGATTGAAATTGAAGAAAATAATAATGATGGAATGGAGGATGCAAATGATATTGAAAATTTGAATGAATTTATAGATATGAGTTGTGAAGAATTAGATGATTTGTTTGATCGGGGAAATTGAGAGAATAATGATGGGAAAAAGAAAATTTGAATTTGGAAGTTCGAAGAGGAAAAAGAAAGAAAGACGAGATTCTTACCGGCACAT
>JBAMIE010000098.1:6339736-6352042 GCA_037177295.1 Kaempferia parviflora
ATATGACTCAATAACTCACATCAATTCATATTGATACAATTAGTCTAATTTAAATTGGACTCAATCCAATGTTGGACCTAATTGAGTCTAACTCAATAAGTCTATTAATATTAGACTTAATCCAATGATTCATCATAAGAATTTATAATCTCTATTAATAATCTTTAATGGGTTAGATTTTAGAATATTGGATTAACCTTTAACCTAATAAGTCAATCCGTAACTATTAACCCAATAAACCTAATCATTTCATAATTAGCTCTTAGGGTTAATACCAACAAACATGTGGATTGGTAATTTGAATTAATTTACTAATGTGCATCCATCTATAATATTATATAATTGTAGTTAATCATTATTTGAGTATGCATTATACTTAATCGTGGTTAATTATTATTTCAGTATGCTCAATGGATGAATCTATGTATCAAGAATTAGTGTTCTATTATAATCCAAAATGTTTCGTGCATCAAAACTACTTCATGCAATTAATATTATCATCGATTAATTTGAAAATCTTAGATATATATTTGTTAGCATTTAAATTAAATTTTGTTTTTGTTTTGTTAGATTTGATTGTGAATTTTAACGGGGAAAAGAAAATTTGAATCTGGAAGTTCGAAGAGGAAAAAGAAAGAAAGACAAGATATTCTTACAAAATCTTTCACTGGGTCCATAGAAAGGTACATAAAACTTGTAGTTTGTATAGTTGAAGCTTTGACTATTATTACAAGGCTGAGAATATAGTCTTGAATGATGAGATTCAAGTAAATAATAATCATGAAGGGATTGAAAATAATATGCCTCAAAGAAAGATTAATTTGTTAATAGAGAGAGGTCCAAAAAGAGATATGGATATCGTGTATCCAGTTAATGACCATGCCAGAAGCTTCAATGATAGACATTACAGTCGATCTTTGTCTAATGGAGAAAAACTTGATAGATCATGGCTAGTGTACTCTCGGAAGAAGGATAAAGTGTTTTGCTTTTGTTGTGTGTTATTCAAAAGAGATAAAGTTATATCAAGTCCTTTGACAACAACTATAAGTTATGGTGATTGGAAAAATATTCATGCGAGACTTATGGTCAGTTTACTTTGAGAGTGGAAAGTAAAACTAAGGAAAAGTTTCCGCCGTAGAAAAGTTTCCGTCGTTTACTTCATTAAAATTTTCAGAGGGAAGAGAAACGCAATCCATTAATGGATAGTTTTGGAGCCAAAATTGATCACCTCAAAATTAGATGGAAAGGAGTGTACCAAAAAAACAATGACGCATTATGTACCCAAAAAAATGACGTATGTGCCCTTTTTATTTACAAAAATTACACTATATACCAAAAAAACAATGACGCATGTACTCTTTTAACTCATAAAATTACATTATGTACCAAAAAAAAATTAACGCATGTGCCCTTTTTATTTACAAAATTACGTCGCAAATGTCAACCAAGGTAAACAAGCATGCAAAGGAAGGATTTCTTCGCCCTTTCTCCTCTTCCTTCAAGGATAATTTTCCACCATAGATTTCTTTCCTTTTCCCATCCTCGCTTTGGATTAAACAGAGCATTAGTGAGAAAAAAACTAGCAATTGATGTCATTGAGAAAGAAAAAAGATATTGGAGAGATGTTTTGAAGAGAATTATTAGTGTTGTAAAAACTCTTGCTAGCAGTAATTTGGCATTTCGTGGAAGTAAAGAAAAACTTAATCATAATAGTGGAAATTTTCTAAATATGATTCAGATGATTGCTGATTTTGATCCGATCATTGAAGAGCACCTTCGTCGTATCTGAAGAAAGGAGACCCGTTATGTCCATTATCTTGGCCATAATATTCAAAATGAATTAATACCTTTGTTATCAGGCGAGATTAAGAATAAGATCCTTAAAATCATTAAAGGAGCAAAATATTTTTCTGTAATTCTTGATTGTACTTCACATTAGTTATGAAGAACAAATGCCTTGATATTTCCAAGATTCCCATAACAACGGAGTTCTTTATACAATTTTTGAAAGTTGCTAGAATGTCAGGAGATGCACTTTAGAATGAGCTTAAATCTGTTTTGGAATTTTGGAACTTGATTTTAATTACATGAGAGGGCAGGGTTATGATAATGATTCAAATATAAAAGGACAATATAAAGGAGTAAGCAGCAGAGTACTTAAAGAGTATCCTAGGGTATTTTACATTCCGTGTGGTTGTCATTCTCTTAATCTAGCCCTTGTAAAAAAACGTGGAACCGCCACGTTAGCAGTCCCCTCATGACTGCCCCACGCCTTGTGCGGAGTTCAGATTGGTAAGGTTATGGGTGGGGGTCTACAGAGACCGTGAAATCCTCCGCAGAGTTTCTACCCCCGACCTTTACCGTCACGACCCTATGCACTTACCAACTGAGCTAGCCCTGGGGCTAATCTTGCCCTTTGTGATGTGGCTATGAGTTGTGTCCATGCTAAATCATTTTTTGGAGTGATATAAAGAATTTATAAATTATTTTCCGGTTCAACAAAAAGGTGGGAGGTCCTCAAATCTTTTGTAAAAGTCCGTAATAGAGAAGGACTTACATTAAAATCATGGTTGGATACACGTTAGGAAAGTCGTCTTGATAGCATAAAAGCTGTAAGATTTCAAATTCCTCAAATAAGAGATGCACTATTGCATCTAGTGGAACATAATGGTGGTGCAACAACAGTGAGTGATGCTGGGTCTTTGGCAAATTATAAACTTCGAAGTTTTGAATTTTTTATGGGGCATGGTAATATGGTTTGAAGTATTGCAAAAAGTAAATAAAGTCAGCAAGCTTCTCGAAAGAAAAGATATGGCTATTGACGAGTGTATTAGTCTCTTAAAAGGTTTGATTATCTTTTTGGAAGAATACATAAATATTGGTTTTGAAGCCGCGAAGAGTAAAGCTGAAAAGATTGCTTTAGGAATGGAGGTTGAACCCATATTTCGTGAAACTTGTATTCGTCATGGAAAAAAAATTCTTTGATGAAAATTGTCAAGATGAACCAATACAAGGTTGGAGAATATTTTCGAATAAATTATTTTTTTTGTAGATAGTTGATAATGCTCTTTCTTTACTCAAGACAAGATTTGAGCCGTTTCAGAAATATGTAGAGACTTTTGGATTTTTATTTAACTTGAGCAAGTTGAAAGACGCAGATGCTGCACTTGAAGATTTTTTGAAACATGAGGATGATTCTGATATTAATGCGCTTGATCTATTTTCTGAACTGCAATTACTATAAAAGCATTGCCGAATTGGATTACCAAACCACTTGAAGTCTTGGAGTATGTCAAAAATTTGCATCATCGGTTTCCTAATGTTTGGATAGCTTACTGAATATTATTAACCATACCGGTTACGGTAGTTTCTGCTGAAAGATGTTTCTCAAAGTTGAACTATCTTTGATCAACTATGTCACATGATAGATTGAATGGTTTAGCCATATTGTCTATTGAAAAAAAGATGGTAGCTAAACTTGATTACAATGATTTAGTTGACAATTTTGTACAACAAAAAGCACGAAGAGTATGAACATTTTGTTATTAGATTTAGTTTATATATGTCATTTTTTATAATTTAATGAATTTACGTAGGATATTGAATATTGGTGATAATCATGTGCATTTAATTATCGGCTCATATGTAATATTTTTATATTTAATAAAAAAATATATAGGACTTTTATCTAAAAATTAGCCTAGAGCTCCCAAATTTCTGGAGACGTCCTTGACTCTAACATGCAAGAAAACTAAGCCAAATGTTATGCTACTTAACTATTACGTTTGTATAAGGATTCCATTCAAAGAACTGGGTTTGTTCTGTCTCGATCTGTTAATTAGTGAAATTTCATTAACAAAATAGCAGATACTTTTTACTAAAATTATTTATCAATCTTAAATACTCTAAATTAACACAATCAATTGGTCATTTGAGGTGTGACCATTTTAAACAATTTAAGAGTTGAAAAGTTTTGCGGGTTTTTACAGTTTGAAATCTTGCTTTGATAAGATGCGAAAAGAGTTGCACACTTGCACTTGCCATGTGATAAATGAATTCAAACTAGTTAGTTTGCAAATTAGTTAACTAATTTTAATTGGACAAGCTGAATCAGCTACAGTTTGGAGGAGTAAACGTAGGGGAGAGATCAAAAGGAAGGCAACAAATATAAATGACCATTTTTTACTAACCATATGACTATCTAGATCTGGTTCGCGGAACAAGTTTTAGTTAAGTAATTCCCAACACTTGTGGATGCTTATATTTGGCTTTTCGTGATAAGCTGTGTTTTGTTTTTAACATATTGCTTGTTCCAAATTATCTATTTCGTCACCCTTACTAACCTTATGACATTACCTAGATCTTGTTGGTAGCATTATATCTTTGTTAAATAATCCCTAATAGTTGTGAATTGTGATATATGGCTTGTTGTAACAAGTTAAGTTTGTTTTTAACAGCTTACTTGTTTCAAATTATTTATTGAATAGGGCATAGGAATGGGAATCCATGGAAAAATCAAATACTCCATCCAGATTTACTTTCTCTAAATTGGCATTCTGAAGTCCGATCATATACTGGCTATTTACGTAATTGCATTGTGTTTTGACTCATGACATTGCTATGCCTAATGTACACAAACCTACACGGCTATGCATGCTTCCATTGCAGTGTCAGCATAAATCAAGCTTACTGATGAAATTATTTATTCATTGATTGTTGAAGGTAACCAATATATTCTTCATTTGTGGCAGATTAGGTCCATGAAAGATCTCTACTTTGCTGACCTAAATGAGCTTCATCAACGAATTTCTCTGAAGTTGCAGCAGGTAATTATCCTATTGGTTCTTGAGATACTTGCACCTACTTTAATCAGAAGTAAGCAAATAAATCTAACTTTTCTGATATCACTTTGCTTTGTGCTTTGTCTTATATTTTGAGTTTCAGAATGATGTTCTGCCATCAGCAAAGGCTACAGAACAATTTGAGAACATGAAAGGTTTTAAGATGATGTTAGAACGCGCATTGCAAGTATTGCAGTTATCCAAGGCTAATATCAGTCAAAGTATGAAGGATAAAATTCCTATGTATGAGAAACAAATTCAAAATATTCTAGCTTTAAATAAGAAAAAAGTTGTCCCTTCACAATCACAGCCACCTGGACAGCAATAATTTCAGCATCCCAGTAGCCATTGTCAATTAGTGCAACAGCAGCAACAAACTCAAGTTTCTCAATTGCAACAACTATGCAAATCAGCAAAATAATATTCAGGGTTCCTCAAAATCAATGCAGACACCTGCACATTATCTGCACATTTTGCTGTTACATCTCAACAGAATATCTCAACTATTAATCAGAATGCTGTAGATCCAGGCATGAATTGACATTCTGGTGATTCGCTTATAAAAATTCTGATTTTTACTGTGTTGTTGACTTCTGTATGGTTTTTAGATAGTGAGCTCTTCTGTACATGTATCTAAAAAAATAATTAATCAGGTTAGGTAACGTTAAATCTGGGGCAACCAGCTCGGCCCTACAAAGTTTTTCACCGGCCGCTAGGGTAAATCAGGGAAGTGCACATGGAGGCTCATCGTGAGAGCCAGCATTCTCAGGTCCGTTATCCATTAAGGAGAAAATTTCTCAATAATACGTCGCAACTGAACTCGAATTCTAGATTTTTCACTTATCATAGGAGGGTCTAACCATGACACCCTACCCTTGGTCTTCTATGCATGTACCTAGATAGTAACCTTAGTGATCTGCCGAGTGCAATTATTGGTTAATTGCTGACCTTGGACTCCTCTTTACAGCAACACTGGATTCAATAGCACCAACATGACATGTTGCGGTTGCTGATTTGCCAGAGGAGATCAGCAACAAGTTTGTAACAAATGAAATTTCACCTTTTTCTTCTATTACCGACCTTTTGCTCCTTGTCCATTATCATTGAGTTCATTTGTTATAGTTTGTTTATTTTAAGTTGAAGTTGTCTACTTAGTTCTTTTTTCTTTTTTTCTTTTCATTTTATTTTTCAAAAGATTTGATTGTCAAATTATAAGAGAAAATTCATTGGCATAGAAAATTATATGCACCTTGAAGGCGCAAGATAGTTATGGTATCTTTATTAATCAAGCAATATGGAGCATGGATGCTTCAAAATGATCCATGATCTTGTCTTTGGTGGAATTCAGCAATGCTCCTGGACATCCATTGTTATGTAGTTTGGATTAGTCTTTCGCAAAATTTGTACTTAATCTCCTACTATTGATTATGTAGATATGTTATGTGTATTTACACTTGAATCTTTCAGTAAGCTTCAAAATATGATTACTTTCAAATTCACTTGTGTTATATAAAATATGTTTCCAATACTTCAACTGATCTATTAGTTCATCACATGAATTCCTGATGGCAAAATGTTGTGTTTTTGTGATGGTAGTATTTGTATATATATTTTTAATTACACAACTATCAGGGTTTTGATACATAATTTATTTACTTTTTGCTAATTGACATGCTGTCAAACATTACCATCTGCTGGCAAGTGTATAACAGGCCATCTCATTTATTTTGTCTCTTTTCTTTGCATATTTGGCTTTGAAAGATGATTGATCTATTTTTGAATTGAACAAGTTGAATCGATTAGGCTACTACTTTGAGCAAATGCTGGGGTGGAATCCAAAGGAAGGTAACAAATATAAATGATGATTTTTTTACTAACCATGTGATTATCTAGATCTGATTGGCAGAGCAAATTTTGGTTAAATAAACTCCCAAAACTTGTTGGTAGATATATGACTTTTCGTGATAAGCTGTGTTTTGTTTTGTGACATATTGCTTGTTCCAAATTATCTATTTCATCACCTTTTTACTAGCCTTACGACATTAGCTAGATATTGTTGGTAGCATTATATCTATGTCAAGTAATCCATATTAGTTCTGAATTGTGCTATATGGCTTATTGTAAGTTTGATTTTAGCAGTTGTTTCAAATTATTGATTGAATAGGGAATAGGAATGGGAATCCACATAAAAATCAAATACTCCATCCAGATTTACTTTCTCTAAATTGGCATTCTAAAGTCCTATCATATACATGCTATTTACATAATTACTGTGTTTTGACTCGCTATGCCTGGTGTACCAAACTTGCACGGCTATGCTTGTGTTTTTTTTTTTTTTAATGATGAAGCTTACACGGCTATGGTTCGGTGTTATTTTACCCTTGGGATTACAGTGCAGTGGAAAGATGTTAAGTTGTCACCTAGGTATACATGGTTCGATCTCTAATTTTGTCGTATTTGTAGAGATTTTTTTTTTAAATTGGGTGAACAATGTTTGGCTTTTGGGTCCCGTCGCGAGTGCTTCCTGATTTATCTTGGCTGTTGATGGAAAATTTTTGTGGGGCCGAACTGGTCGTCTCAGGTTCGGTGTTACTTGATTCAATATATGAGGCAGATTAGGTGTCCTCACGAGTTGGCGCAGTTTGTACCTGTACGAGTATTTGCTCTAATAGGTCTTGGGGCTAATTCTCAATAGGTACAAATATCTCATTGGGTGTCTAATCTTTCCTCGTGCAAAGGATCACTGAGCTATGATAAAATGTCTCCCGTGATTTATCTATCTATATTTTGTCATGGATCGGCGATACTTGGCTGCTTGTGTTGAATGATATCACTTGTTGTTCGCAGATTAGGGCCTTTGGGTTATGGTACAGTGGTTAGACTCTCCAAGCAGTAAAAAAAATTTTGTGGGGTTAAATCGGGATTAATTGATTTGAAGAGTTAGATATCTAAATTATTAAAAACAAAATTATGGCAGATAGGTCGATCTCTACTTGGCCGATAATGATTCTAACATGCATGAAGACGAAGCCAAATGTTATGCCACTTAACTATTACGTTTGTATAAGGATTCCTTTCTCAGAACTGGATTTGTTTTGTCTCAATCTGTTAATTATGAAATTTCATTAAGAGAAATGATTTGCAGAGAGAAAAAAATTCAAAGAAAATCTCAATGACACTCACATAAAGTGATGGGGCCCATAAAAAGTGAAATGGTGGGCCCTATCATTATGTGAATGTCATTGAGATTTTCCTTGAGTTTTTTCTTTGAGCATATCATTGCTCTTTCATTAACGAAGTAGCAAATACTTTTCACTAAAAATATTTATTATCCTTAAACACTAAATTAAACCGCTAACACAATCAATTGGTCCTTTGAGTGTGACCATTTTAAACAATTTAGTGTGGAAAGGCAATGCGGGTTTCTACAGTTTTAAATCTTGTTTTGATAAGACACGAAATGACAAATGAATTCAAACTAGTTAGTTTGCAAAATAGCTAAATGAGTTTTTAGTCCAACAACCATTATTTTCCATTTCTATTAAGTTTTATATATTGATTTGTTCTAAATGTTTTTAATATAAAAAAGTACTACGATTGAACTTAATTCAATTTTGATTTGATTTCTGAGCTGTTGACTGTAAATTGAATTCTATTGAGATGTTCCACTCAAAATACAACAGGTCGGTTCTCTTTTATTTGACTCCGGTGCGTTTGGCTATAAACTTAATCCCCAATTCATTTTAATTGAAGCCATATCCAACTGAAACTGGAACTCAACCACAAAGAACTACAATTAAACCTTATTGTGTTCAATGGAACCCTGAAAATTTGCCTGAATTCGACTAGAAATAGTCCGTAGGCTGTTTATTTAGTTCATGGATAATAGTTCTTGAACACGTTGTAATGAAGAAGGCCAGGGAACAATGTTTACGAGGTTCACCAAACGAAACAAGACTTTATGTATTTATCACATTTCTCGTCAAAACGTTTCCCTAAAATTTATTGACTTACATGGTTGACTCATGTTGACGCGGCATCCAAACATCCAGATAGCGTTTGTGACCTGAAACATAGAGATTATGTAGCTTAGGAATAATTCCAGGGAGTCCAAATAGCCAAGTTGGAACACAGGAGTGTGGTAAAAATATAATTAGCAACACAAGCATCATTATGAATTATCGCAGAAATAGCATTCTAGAAATGTAGACATATATTTGTGAATTGTCATGTACACAAGATATTTTATAGACGTAAATCCAAAAATCTGATAATGAAGTTTAAAAATATTTAACATACCGGGGGAAGATGTTCACCATTGTAGTTGTAGATCAAAAATACTCAAGGGAAATATGCAACAGATATGTAAATTTGTGTTAAATATAATTTTGACATGCAATGATCATGTTTATGGATGTTATTTTTTAAAATTGATTTCTTATGCCAATCAGCACAAACTTCACCTATGAAAGTAGGGTCACATAAGAAATATGAGGATAAAGCAAAGTGGATGAGACAAAATTGATCGATGCAATCTGGAATGTGAATGCCTATGGGCAAATAGATATAGCTGTTCTACTTAATTAATGGCTTGCTAAAACTAATCCAGTTTACATATTAGTAATATAAATGAAAATTCTTAACCATTCTTATCAATCTAAAACTAATTTACTACTACGATATACAAAAAGACATAATATAAAAAGTCTTCGAATGATGTGTGATTTTAGAAATAAAACATGCATTTCTTATCCGAGAAGAGGCCTTCAACTAGAGAATCTGACATTCTACTTGGTCCTGTATGTGAGTAGAATCTATCAATCGATATTCATATCATTGAATGTATGTAGGACATAATAATTCGTAGAATTCATCAGTAGAAACTAGAAAACATAAAAAGTTGACCCAAAAATAAAATAAAATGAAGCATCAAAGGTCAAGACCTAGATACACCTAAATTGTCTAATGAGAACTTGCAAGAATGCCAACATGTGGATTCAAGAAAAGCAAGAAAGTGGCATGAGCAAAAATGACAAAAATTCGTAAATGCACATTGGCATTATCAAATCTAGACCCAAGAGAAAAAAAATCAACCATTAAACATTGCACAGATAGTAGTTTTTAGGTAAATATAAAATAAGAAAACAATAAGTTCAGTAGATACCTAGGAGATGCAATACATACAAATTAAGATTTGATCAAATTGGAGTTGTTGGTATCTTATAACGGTTGCGGAATCTGTCAATGGCTTTCTCCATTGATTGCATGAGCTCAGGAATGGAAACCTTACAAACTGATAACAAGCAAAGATGGAATGTTAGAGCAATAAAGCAACCAAAGAATGAAAATTTGGGAACATTCTACATGCATATATAGTCTTTGAGTTCATATGATCTTTTGGCTGGTTGAAACTACTTGTCAATCCTGAAGTAGCACATCTAACCTGGATTTCCAAACTAAAAAACTAAGTTATAAAAGACAAGATTCTGACTGTTAATTCATCCTGCTACAAAATGAAATACTTGTTGTAACCTTTTTATTCAGAAATTATTTAAACATTACTTCGATTATAAAATATACTTTATCAATCTCTATTAGGCATCGGAGAGTAAATTTTTGGGTATTAGAATCTTTTAGCATACCATGAGAGGCTGTAGAATGTGCTTTGCTAATGAGTTCTGCATACGAGGCCTGGGAAAACAAAACCAAGCAAGGAAATTCATTTGGAAGGAGAAAAAAAAAAAAAAGCATGACAACCACATCACCTTCATCATTTCTGTATGTTCATTCATCCTATCAGCAATCTTCTTGCAGTCATTTTCTGCTTCCTCGGTTAGTTGCAGACAAGCTTTTGTCTGGATCTATATATAAAATGAGAGCATCACAGGTAATGCTTGCTTAGTCATGAAGGAAAAAAAAAATCCACTGGGCTAATAGCACAAAGATGTCAAAGTAAAATAATAATTCCTAAAAGAGATACTATACACAGGCTTGGAAAATTCCCAACCTAAGTCTATTAGTTATATGAATCATTTATAGTCTTACACCAGCTTAGTCATGAATAGAAATTGAGAACAATCTAAGAAATGCTAAAACTCCCTTTGGAATTATCCATGAAAATTAAATAATCCCGTTTGATTACACAAGATGGATTCACAATACCCTTCGTTATGACATAATGTGGCATTGCTAAAACAGTTTCTATTGACATCATAGGATAGCTCACTCTAAATAATAATGGATTCCTAATACAAATTGTAACCCTGAAAAGATATTTAAAGATTTCTGACAGCTACCCTTGACACTATGTTTATGCATGGACTGAAACCATAATTTTGCACATTTACATCGGCACCGCTGCTTTAATTTGATGGCATACTAAACTTTATTTTCACAAGCAATAGCAAACAATTGTATCGATTGAGTTTGTTAATAATCCTATTGCTTTAAGATTAACCATTTGGGGGAAAATGGAAAGCCAATTTTACCATGACAAGAGAGCAAACCATTAACCATGAATCAAATCATAATGATTATTTATGTAGCCTGTATTCCACTATGCCTTTTGCAAAAGAAGGGATGCCAAATAGCATAATAGAAGAATCATAATTAAGATCCATGAGATGTACACTAAAGCCAACAGGCGCGAGAAGAAGATGTGAGACTGATGAAAACACTAAGATCATGAAATATTCCCTAGACGTTAGAGAAAGACTAATCCCAAAACATCATCGGAACAAAGGGTACCGAGGTGGAAAATACCTTGAAGCGCTTGGAGAGGCGACTGTTGGAAGCATCGAACTCATTGACCATTTCAGAGTGGCAAACGTCGAAGTGCCGCTTGAGGGACTCAATGCGGGATCCGGCAAATGCCTTCAGATCGGAGATGGTAGCTACGGCGGTGGCCTTCGTCTTAGAGGAAGGAGAAGGAGAGACGCGGTGGCGCGAGAAGGGATCGGCGCTGGCGTTTAGGGAGGAGGAGGCGGCGGCTGACGGAAACGAAGGCAGATCTAGATTGTACGGTTTGGAGGAGGAATCGGGAGATGGAATCGAGGTTGGAGAAGCGAAGATCGAGCCCCGCCGCTTCAACTTCCCTTTCACCATGGGCTTTGATTTGGCTGTCCTCGCGGCTGCTCTCTTTTTCATCGTCGTGCTCGCTCTCTCGCCTTGTTCAGCCGACGGAGTGAAATCGCAGGCGTATTTATAGGAGGCGGGATCATCCTGCGAGCAAATTTGAACTTCGAACCAGAAACTGAAAACGCTTGGGAGACCTTCGTTACCGTCGCAGGGAAGACGGCATCAACGACGACGAATAGGAATCGTCCACGTCATCGCGCTCGCTCTCTCTCATTTTTTTTTTTTTGTTGTTTTTGATTTTAGACATTTTCTGGTGGCAAAAAGGTGGAATCCGCCACCCCAGCGGCCCCCTGAGCCCGGCCCCACAGGATTTCAGAGGGAGTAAACC
>JBAMIE010000098.1:6375478-6388986 GCA_037177295.1 Kaempferia parviflora
TGGTTCATTTTAAACTCGACTCGGTTACCTTATCAAATAAGTTTGAACACTCCAAAGTTCGGTTCAGCTCGGCTCATTTACAACCCTAAGTACAATAGAAGAGTGTCTAATTATCATTCAAATATTTACGATTTAATTCTCATCTAGCTACGTTATATTTGTAAGAATTTTCGGACATATGATTCAGGAATATTGAACTTTTGAGTGGCAGCACTTTCTGATTTATTTTATCGTCTAGTGAAAACTTTTTATGAACCAAACATATTACTCCAGATTTGATGACCCATGAACTGATTAATTTGCTTCTTTATTTGTTTCTTAAACCTCCATAAATTTATTGCTTTGTATTCACGGCTCACGCACTGTATTAATATTTGTATAATTTATAAATAAATAATTAATTGCGTTAGAGAAATCTAATAATAAATTTGTATAGCTGTGAAACGCCTCCCCTGCTTTTTTAGGCGTCTCGCCGGATAAGCCGCGTGCGCGCAGCATCTTCCCTCAGGCCGCTCTGCGTGGTTGCTGTCTTCTCCGTCGTAGAGGAATTAGGAGGATGGGGAGGAAGTCTTCGTATGGGCCTGACTTGGAGACCTCCGGCAGGATGGGGCAGTGGTTGGAACCTTACCCGCCTCCTCCGCCGCCGCCGCCGGGGTGGGTGCCGTGGCTGATGCCCCTCGTGGCTCTCGTCCTCAGTTTTGCCTTCTCCTTCACAATGTTTGTCAATGACTGCCCATCCTCCAAGGACCACGATGCTACCGATTGCGTCTTCTACCCTTCTCTTGGTCGATTTTCTTTTGAGCCATTGTTCGTCAACCCGCTCCTTGGCCCTACCGCCGAAACGTGAGCCCGTGTTCCTATCAAGATTCTGTTTTTTTTTCTAAAGTTTATTCTTTTTGGCACATTTTCTACTTTCTATGCTAAATCTTGTTTGTTTTTATCATTAGCTCGATTGAAGAAATATGTCTATCAATGTCTCTACATGAAACGGAGAATGTAGAAGAACAAATCAAAAGATCATAACAACTGTGGATAGTAAGGACAGATAATTGACTATGCCAGCCTACCAGGTATTTTCACTTTAATAACTAGAAGGGAAAAGGAAAAGGGAGGGAAAGAAGAAAAACAAAATCACGAGTGATTAATTATTTGGAGGGTAAGAGGAAAAATTATCATGAGTAATTAATTATTCATGTATAATTCTTGAGCATTTTCCTCCCTGTCACGCTCCCCTTCTAATGTTTCAATCCAAAGTCAACCAATCCCAAATCTTCAATAGAAACAAATACTTCTAATAGGTCTTTTCCTAAACTATTCACTCATTATTAACAATTAGATATCTCTGACAAGTTACAAGGTTGCTAATTCTAAATTTATCCAATCTTAGATGGAAACTATCAAGAAGAGAGTAGGAAACAAAGAAAAGAGTATACTGAGAACAGAATTCACACTTTTATAAAGTGCCCTCAACCATGTCTAGTGTTTCATAAAAGAAACCATTTTCTCTTACTTATAGTTTCCCCATATTTTCATTACAACAACAAGCCTTGAGACTCAATTATCTAGGATTGACTACATAGACCTTATCCTCTCATCTAGTGGTAGACACATGATTTTAAATTGTGCGTTTTGTGTGTGTGTGTGTGTGTGTTTGGGGGGGGGGGGGGGTCCTAGGTTTCCTTTACCCAACTTCTCATTAGATGGAGTTGGCTAGGCTTGCAAGTTGCAAACGTGGAGCTTGTCAAGGTACGGCTGCTAGGATTTTAGAATTAGAAGACCGCCACTTATAACAGATATAAACTGTCAAATTACTAACATTAGGTTCAAATTTTGATAGGAGAAGAATGTTACTCGTCATTTGTTGCTTGTCATTCACTGCTTGTTGATATGGAATATGAACTGATAGATTAGCAATGATGGATTTAGAAAACTTGAGAAAGAAAAGTGGAGAAAAATCATCATTGTCATCGAGAGATATCAAATGAGATTTGAGAGAGATCGTGTATACTGCTCAAACTAAAATAACCCAATTAATCTATTGGTAATTGTGGCTATAGATAGAGTAAATTATTTTTCTTTCTTATATTGAGAAAAATTTATTTTGATGGTTTTTTGCCTCTTGGGAATTTTGCTACATGTTAGAAAGATTTTGCACTCCTTCCATTTATTTAGGCCACATAATGATTTTGATTGAATTTTTTTTATTAATTATTAGTTTCTCATTATCATGGACTTCAATTATTTCAACCCCAACCACTAGTAATTATGGAACTTTTTTTAAAAAAATAATCTAACTAATTTTTTTTTAAAATTTATTAACCTTGGGGGCCACATAATTAATCACAGAAATTCAGAAACATAGAAATGCCTTGTCTTTGTGTCATTTTTAAAAACAGTTTCTGATATTTTATCTTTGTACTGATGCAGGCTTGATAAATTGGGAGCTCTTAATTACAAGAAAATAGCGATGGATGGAGAAAGATGGAGGCTTGTTTCCTGCATGTGGCTGCATGCTGGGGTAGTTCATTTGCTTGCTAATTTGTTTAGCCTCTTATTCACTGGCATCCGTCTTGAAGAGGAATTTGGATTTGGTAAGACGATGTGAATCAAAAGTCAGTAATCTTTTCTATATGTTTAGTAATCCACCACATCCTCTCTTTGATTTTTTCACTCCAAGCTAATTATGCTTGTCACACTTTTTCAACATGTTTCAATACAATACTTGAATTCATTTTATTAAACTATGGTAAAAATTTATTTGAATCGTATATCAAGTATCAAAAACACATCAGTCTTAGGTACTTTGTGTGTGTGTGTGTCTATGAATCCTACATTCATTCCATCTCTTTGAAAGGAGTAGATATGCATTTATTGTTCCAAGATAAAAATAGAAAGGATCCCTAAATTGGAGGCAAATCTCATAATTATGGGAGAATGCAGTCGTCAAAAAATAACTTAAAAAAATAACTTTAAAAGAGCAAAAATAATGCATGATTCCATTAATCAATCCATTAATTTGGGTTCGCCAGCCAATTTTCCAACATTCTCTCTCAGGCTCGTGAACAAAATGTCTATGTTTCCTAGAGCTTAATGCTGAGTGATTCAAATCACTACCTTAGTATGACTTTGGTCTAGTTGTAGGAAGATAAGAATCTTTATTCCTCCTTCAATCTCCTCGTTTATCAAGCTTTGATCAGTTCTTACATGTTCCATCCTGTCATGTTGAATAGGATTAAATCTATCAGTATAAAGTTTATTGGATGATAAGTGACGTTTGTAAGTCTTCTATCAATCTTTGAACTAGATTAACTCAAAAGTTCACTGGGCAATGACTCTGAATTTTGTCCGTGCACTATTATGTGATATGATCTATTATTTATTTTACTTGTCCATGCGCTTAAGTTTCCCCATATGTAGGCTATCTGTAATACATCCTGCACAATCTGAGTTTGCAAAGGATTCAACCCCTCTTCAAAAGATTGGTTGTATATATGAGATTAATTTGGCTGTCTTTACTCATTTACCCATACTGACTTTCTTCAAGAGTTTCCGTAATTATGCTTTGTCAATGCACTTTCCTTTTTTTTTTTTCACTTTTTATCTTTAATCCGTATCAATGAATCATTGTATTCCCATTGCTGAGGTACCTACCATAGAGCCTCCTAGCATAAATGTACCAGAGATATGGGTGCTTTGGCAGAGTAGAGCCATTTCTCCACTAAACAGACACTTGTAGCTAACACTTATTATAGGTAGTATGTTAGGACAAGGAAGAATCAACCAAAATAAGTAATGACTCATCAAATGTAACAGCTAAAATGACATCCAATAATTGCAAAGGTGATGAATATAGTACTTCTGCTGTATCTTTTAGTCTTTTGACTCTTTTGCTCCCTTTTTCTTTGTTTGAAAACTGAACTATGTATCTTCTTCTTCATTTTTCTTAAACAGTGAAGATTGGATTATTATATTTCCTTTCTGGCCTTGGTGGAAGCTTGATGTCCTGTTTTTCTAACAAATTAAGCATATCGGTTGGCGCGTCAGGTGCACTTTTTGGATTATTAGGAGCTATGCTTTCTGAACTAATCACAAATTGGACAATTTACTCTAATAAGGTAACTTAATCTGCCACTGCTGCAGAATCTCAGTTATGGTCTTCTACATAGACTCTTGAATGACTTGTAACTTGAAAATTCCTTTTCAGTGTACAGCCCTTTTTACTCTGCTACTTGTAATTGGCATTAACATGGCTGTTGGAGCTGTTCCTCATGTGGATAGTGCTGCCCATATTGGAGGATTTGTTTCTGGTTTTTTGGTTGGTTTTGTGCTTCTAATGCGTCGTCAGCATGGATATATCAGCCGTAATCACATCCCTCCAGGCTATAACATGGGACTTATAAGACCAAAGTTCAAAGTTTACCAATTGCTACTGTGTCTTATGTCCCTTGTCCTCTTGGTTATCGGGTAATCTTTTTGAACTCACTGAATTTTTTATCCAAGTTGTTGCTTTCATAAATGCTAGAATTATTGGTTTGGAAACACCAGTATTCTTAGGTATTCTTCAGATTCGTGCATGTAACAATGTTTAAATTACATTATAGGTCCCATACACCCATGAGAACTTAGTTCGAAGGGAGCTCTAGCCTCTAGGAAGTAAATTATTATCTCCAAATTGACCTCCCAATGCCCTGATTCACCTAATGTGATTCTGTCCTAATTTCTCTCTTCAATGATTTACCTACTACTAGTGTATGCAGCTTCTTTGTATACAATTGAGCATACAGCACTACTGTAACATTAGATAATAACAGATCATTCTTCCACTTCCCAAACTGCAGGCCAATCGAGTCAGATAAACTAATTAGGTCAAGTGGGCAAATTGATTGAGTCAGAGTAGGATCAGGAATAGAGATGCAACACAAGAAACGAGTGTGATTGTTTGAAGCTAACATGAAATTTAGTGGAAAAGAAGTGTAGAAAGGCTGTAGAAACTTAGGCATCACACATCTAAGGAATCTTAGGCATCACACCTTAGGTATATTGCATCACTCAAATTTGAAAAAATTTCTTAACAACTCACTTTTCTATTTCATATTCCAGCAGTACAGCAAATATACATATACTAGTAGATGGATTCCTTAAACATAGGAAACATAAATTTTGACCTAACTCTTGAAGACTCTTTGACTAAATTAAAGATTTTTAATTGAAGTTTCAATTCCCCAAACTTTGACTATCAAACATTGGAACTCTTACTTTCCAAACTTTGAAATGGCTAAACAGGCTTATTATATTTGAAAGCATATCAAATTAAAAGTTGATCTTTGAAATATTTATTTCTGACTTTTAGAGGAGATTGTCGCTTGCCTCTCTCAGGTAGACCCGGGTGATTGATTAGGTTGGAAGGAGCTAGTGAGTCTAACGTATTGGTCTAGTTGATAGGGGCGCTTGTCATGCCAGATGTGCTAGTCAGATCATCGAACTAGGAGAGCAAACCAATGTGATAAGCAAACTTTTTAGCTCATGTGAGCTAGATGAGTCGGAAAAAATACTTCATGTGGAGATATTTCATTATTATGAGAAAATTTATTCCTTTTCTATTCTTTATAATATTCTTATGAGCCAACTATAAGAATACTTATTCTATTCTATGTATTCAATTCCATGAACCAAACTAGAGATTTCTTATTCTCATTTTATTACTAGTCTATTTCATTCAGTGAACCAAACACACTGGATACTTATTATATCAAGTACAGACACTTAATGCCTTTTGCCTATTGAACACGATCACCATGCTTACTTATCAGAATTATTTTTTAGTTGAGCATTATGTAGAGATTGTTGTTATTCAGCTTACTGAGGCAGCAATTCTATATTCAATGTCAAATAAATATTTCTTTTGTTAAGAATATAGAGTTCTTGGTTGATGGGCAGTGGATACCATGAACAGGAAGGTGAGATTGTACTTCAAGAGAATGGTGTGTCGTGTCTTTCCAAAATTCGAGCTAAGTGCTCATTTCCTGTTTGCATAACACTAATAGTGAAAGAAATTTCATCAACTTAGTTAGAATTTGCTATATGTAGCTTCAGCTTTCCGTATGGAACCAAAATCATTAAATATCTTGCACTAATAGAGTGATTTTCAGGAACTTGTCAGCAAAATTTGTATAAAGCACCATCAAGTGTGGAGCATACTAATGCGGGATTTGCTACTAAAAAATTTCAATCATTCATGTTGAAACTTCAAATTGTGAATTTCATTTTTCAATTCCTAACAAATGAAGTGAATTGCATACAATTAGTTTATTTTCTCAAAGCTTTCTTAGTGAATGCTTCCTAGATTGACATCATTTACTCTTTCTTTGCTTTTTTCTTTCTCATCTTCAGATTTGGTTATGGATTCACTAAGCTTAAGCTGTTGCATATAGACGAACAACAAATCTGGATATTAAACTGATGGCACTCTGCAGTTGTGCCATTTGCTGCAAGTTTGTAAGAATATTTTCTACATCATCACAAAATCTAGGAAGAAAATAGCATGCAACCATTCTTTGGCCTTGTTTGTTCTCCTTGGTGAAATTAATACAGGAATCTGCCAACTTTTCTTGTTCATCCTCTATGAATCTCCTTGTACATGCATCTACCTTTTTTTTTCCTGTAGAGTTCCCTTAATATCTCGAGTAAAGAAATGTATATTATGTAGTTTTGATCACATGTTCTATTAATATCTCGAGTACAGAAATGTATATTATGTAGTTTTGATCTCATGTTTCTATGCTTTTACTATTTTCTTTTGATAAATAGGAATGTTTTAAAGATGATCGTAACCTATTATATATATATAACATATTTTAAAGCTGCTCATGTTAAAGACCAGGCTATGTCCATTTTACTTTTAAAAACAACTAATTTATATGTTTTTTTATTAACCCTCACTCAGTCCCCTCCATGACTATCTCATGCGATCGGGAAGAAAGATAAATCATGAGAAATTTCAGCCAACACAATAATTCTTTGCATAAATAAGATGACCAGTGATATATTTTGAATACGGTGAAAATCAATCTCATGAAATACCAACTCTGTCGTTCGGCAATTACCTTATTCATTTATGTCTCTATTTAAACTAGTCTATAGATTATTAAGCTGAATTAAACTTAATAAGAAATAATAGAATAATTATTTTTTGTGGTTGATACTTTGAGCTAAAATTAAGCATAGCAATTTCATTATCTCATTAACCAATTCAGATTTAATAGATGAACTAACATTAACAATGCGATTCCATTACAGAAGTATTGTATAATTAAATAAGTGTTTAACTAATAAATTTCACTCTATATTTAATCATTTTTTCTTACCAATTTAATTGATATGGTCTATTATTCGATCCTATGCTAAGTTCGATTGAACTATTGAACAAACTAGGCTCAATCACTCATTTTGTCAAGCAAATATTTAATAGTGAATGAAATAGAGTTTAGATTAAGGTATAGATCAAATGAAATAAATCATTTAAAATTCCACTTCAAGTCATTTATTTAAACATTAAAATGAAATCATAAAGAGAATAAAACATTTCAGTTTCATGCCCTTTATCCGTAAATATTAAAATTAGAATCGTCGTAGACTCGTAGGTTGACCCACCTCATCAAATAATTAAAATGAATTAGATTAAAATTTGATCAATCTATTTAAAGGCCGATTCAAATGGATCGACCTGCTTAACCTGAGACTCTCATGGATCAGCTTGTGATGGACTTGGGTTGGCCTACAAATTGATAAAATAAAAATTCTCCAAAATTTAAAACTAAAATGGAAAATTTAACATGCAATACAGCTCTAATATGCTGATGGAAAACTAAGATCAGCAGTGTCATACCAATGCTAGATGAATATTACTTCACCAAAACAATGTACAGAAAAATTATAAAAAATGATAAAGAATTAAAGGTTTGGAATCTGACAACAAATTGTCTTACAGACGTCTTCTACTTCATTATGCAAACACCTCTCAGTAACGTTGGCTTTCATGCTCAGATGGGCAAGACATTCTCTACTTCATGAAAGCAATAGCTTCTATTTAAGAGGCTTTTGATGTGAATTTCTATGTTATTGTGGTGGTTCAGAACCTTCTATATTTTAAGAGGCTCGAATTCTATGTTATTGTGTTGGCTTTGGGACAGGTTGGCTTTGGGACAGGTTGGCGGGGGCACTGGGGACGAGCGAATTCGCCTTTTGCCACACTAGTTGGGTAAATCATATACACTTCCATTGGAGTTTGGGGAATATTCCATGTTCCCTCACACATTCTAAAATGGCATTTTACTCCATCCATAAAGCCATGACGAAATTTTAGATGTGTAAACAAAATATATAAATCAATTAGAACATTTTTAAACTTCTCATTAATCTTTGAAAATATTTTCGATATCCAATTTTATTAACTTAATCCCCATATTTTTTAAATTGTAAACTAAAGTTATATAAGCCTACAAATTAACACCTCATCAATAGCTTCAGGTCAAATGCTAGTTGTGTGAATCTTTGAAACAGATATAAAAGAGAAAGATGCATTGTAGAACCTCTGGCATGCATATATGAAGTATAAACATGCAATACTTGCAGCTACAAAAACAGTAGTGCTTGAGTTCATTAGGAAGAAAGTGGCTACAATTACATGTGAAACTGTTAGTTTTAAGTTGGACAATTAATCCATTTCAACCTGCAAAAATATGTGTAGAAAAGCATAAAATGTTATCAAATTTTGTTAAATGAAATATAATAGCTTAGTTGCTGCAGATACTGCAAGTCTGACAGAATTTCATTTGGCAGCTGCTTTGGCCTCTGCATTCCAGCTACTGCTACAGCATCATTGGCTTCAACCTACATTTCATGTCCAGAAACAAGTCATTCTATAATATCTAATTACATAAAAAAAAAATCTATTAATTTTACATGAAAGAGATCTTTAACATAAAACCCTCTCTGTACTTCTCAATAGGCTTCAACATGTTCAAAAATGAAAAGGATGAGAATTATCAGCTTATTCAATTCTGACTGGTATATCATGTGCTATAGGATATACTAACCAGCTATACCTGCAAATCAAAATCTAGCATATGTCCCAAAGAAGAATAAAGGATTGGGAAAGAGAGAGAATCTGTAAACCCACATATGAACCAACTAGAGCATTACATACCTTAACTTACAGCAAGCATTACAACATGGCAAATAACCATGAACCATCACAAAAGCGAAAATGGGCCTTGGGAGCCATAATAAGGGAGGATTTAACAGGAGAGAAATTTAATCTTTCCTATCTATCTTGACTGCTAAGATCCTAAAACTCTCCAAACCTTATCTCATCAAATTTCATTTTTGTATGATATTCAGTCCTGTCAGATTCAAGACCCTGGAAGCAAACGGAAAGTGTTGTCAATGGCTTGAGAATTAAATGACAAAACTTTGTCACCAAGGAATAAGAATTCGACCACCAATTGTGGATATTACAACTAATTAAATCATTGACCTAAAAACATACAACTAATTAATTCATTAAAGTAAACCTTAAAACTAAGTGCGTGTCCAACGAATTATTTAAACTAAAAGCCCCAAACGCCTAATCTTAAAGGGATCTCCTGAGTAAACAAATCCACAACCTTAATGCAGAGCATTACCAAGTTCATTTTACTCCTCAATCGAGATTCGAGATAGTGACAGCTACTCCTGAGGTCGAGTTAACGAGGAAAAGGACAAAAATGATAAGAAAGAACCGTGTTGATCAGATCAATGATAACTGATAACTCCTAGTGGGCAAGCTGCAGATTCTCCACAAAGCCCTGCCAAGGCCAGACTCTGAACCTTAACCTTAACCTTAACCTTAACATCTTATCGAGCCGAACACATATGTGTTTAAATTTATTTGTTTAATTTAACAAGTTGTTCAAGTTTATTTATTTAATCAATCATATGTGTATTGAACGAACATAAATAAGCTCTTACTAAACCGAACACCAAGCTTATTCATGAACGTTCGATTCATTTACGGCCATAAGCGGTAGAGGCATGCACTTGGGGCTTGACAAAGTGAGCCCGGATCCCCTGATCTACTATTTATGGTCCCTTCTTGATCCTCGATCAGGAAGACTGTTGGACCACTATTTGTTAACAAAGCAAGCAATGACCTCATACGTTTTTTTGTTTTAATTTTCCAAAAAAGTATTATTGCAATCATGAATAATTTTTTCTAAAAAAATAATTGGGTGTTAACAAATTTGGCGATTTAAAAGTGCATACTCCAAATAAAATAGGCGGTTTGGTATTGTCCAAATTGCCTAGCTTTTCGTATTCATTTCTCATTTTACCCTTCTAAAAAATCATCCAAATCTCACGTGCATCTGAAGCAGGGATTAAACAATAGTTCGAGACATGTCACCAAACCACTCGCATATTTTCCCGTAAAAATATCTTGACACCGCCTTGCTCCAACTTCATCGACGAAATCAGACATATGACCAATTTATTTATTGCTCAACCAGATTTGAGGTATAAATTTATTTTTATATGATAACCTATATATTAATTTGTTTGTGATATTATTACACTTGCTATGAATATATTTTGAATTTTGCAGTCGAACACTTATGAGAAATTAGTTTGTTACACATTATAAAAATAGATCCGGTTGATCATGAAGTTAGGTATACTTTTATACCAATGAATATTTATCATATTCATTATCATTTATTGGATATGGACATGCAAATAAAAATATTCTACCATTATAATTCGATGTCCTACCAAAAAAATGATCAACATTTTGGTTAGTAATATTCTTCAAAATAATCTTTATTGGACTATGCCAAATAGTTATATTTAAACAATTTATAGAAATCCGATTGTGTATGATAGGTATCTAAATTGAAAATTTTTTCAACGGTAAACTAAGACAAATGCACGAAAGTCTATAGGATTATCTGCCTTTTGATGATTGAACCTCTACTAAAGTTGATTGTCCCCACCAAATTTTATCATAAGTAAATGTAATACATCATTAATTACTTAATTTATATTACCATTTAACTAAGTTGTTGAAAATTTTAAAACTACAACAATGATTGCGCTTTCTTCATAATGCAATATTGTTGACATTTGTTGTACGATATGAAAATGGATTTCACGCAAAAGGCCAATCATAGATATAGAGTAGAGGTTGCATTATCAATTCTGAAGGACAAGTGTAATAGATTCAAACTAGAATGAATCAATCATCAATATCGTAGGTGACAATGTTTAGCATGCATGCATCTCTTGCATATAAAATGATGTAGCATGTTTATGTTGTAAATAGATACTTGTTATATCTATTTGGTATGGAATTATTTTAGTTTAAATTAGTGTTAATACTGATTGTTAATGTTAGTGGTGTAAATTGTTATTTGGTGTGACAAATATTGTGTAAAATCTCATTGGTATCAGATTGTTGTTGTCTACATATTGAGATACTATTGCTTTGTTTAAATATATCGAGCTCTGATTTTTTTTTTTTTTTTGTTATTGTAAAACTCAATAAAAGTGTTGTTGTTATTGTTGTTGCATTCTAACTGGTCGACCGGTGTAAATTGATGGTGTTTACGGTATACAAGTTGGTTTTCAATAGATTACTAGTGTTATTTAGATATTGGAGTACTTATGTTCAAATTTGATATTTGTAATTTATAAATTGATCTTGTATTTATATGTGAAAATATGTTTATTTTAATATATGTTGGTAGTATTATTGAATAGATTGTATCAAACGAGTACATGTATATAATGGTATTAAATTTTACAAATTCATGAATGTTTAATTGTTGTTAATTTTGAAAAAAAAAAACGTCTTTTGACTTTGAAAAAAAAAAACCTTCTTTGAGAATTGTGTATCACATTTGTGGCAATGTGATACACAATTCTCATGGATATATTTGTGAGAACTAGATGAGCACATCATATTTGCTTCCGTGTGATTGGGAGGTCTTTTAGCGTCTTCAACCACTTTTGTGACACATCTAGCTAATGGACTTGCACATGTCTACAAATCATAAATTAAAATTTTAGCTACATATTGGTATCCCTTGAACTCATTTGTGTTATCAAATAGTGGGTATCACCATTTTACAATTTATAACGAGCCTCTAACATAATTTATTGTGCCAAAAATGTGTACAGAAAATAACTAGACTCAATACACTGCTGATAGATTTACACTTGTCTAAAAATCATAAATTGAATATTTACCAATGTATTGGAGTCTCATGACCTCATTTGTATTGTCAAATAGTGGGTATCACCATCTTACAATTTATAACGAGCCTCCAACATAATTTATTTTTATCAGAAACGTATACGTAAAATTATTGGACTCAATACACTGTAAGTAGTTGTGTTTGGTGACATGAGTTTACTGAGGAGACTAACATGAGCACATAGGGCTTTGTTTGGGGTCATTTAATTTGGAAGTCTGTAGGTCCATTGACTACTTTTATGACGAAACCGGCTGATGGACCTATACTTGTCTAAAAATCATAAATTGAAAATTTACCAACATATTGGAGTCTCATGAACTCATTTGTGTTGTTAGATAGTGGATATCACCGTCTTACCACAACACACTACAATATATGTTAGAACACCATGTTGGTGATCCTCTTCTTGTTCAGGAACATGTCGATGATTTTGGAAAGACCAACAATAATGTGTTTATGGTATTTCCACACCAGCAAAACAGTATAATGTAGGATTGTAAAGAGCTAAGGGGGGGAGGGTGAATAGCGCAAGTCATTTTTCACGTTTTTCAAAAATCATGAGTTAGAATAACATAGCGGAAATGGAAGAAAAGAAAACAAAGCTAACACAAGTTTCTTTTACTTAGTTCAAAGCCGTCGACGATTGCTATTCCAAGACCTAAGTCAGTTAGACCTTTCCAATGGGTAATCCACTAATATCAATTGAATAGATACAAGAATATAGAAAGTTAAAGCGCAAGTAATTTAAATACAAGTATATCAATGACTTTGCGTTGTAGCGTGTGGGCGTAGTCGTCGGAGTAGCGTTTCGATGTCGTAGAGCAATTTCTGGAGCAGTGCTTGAGTACGAAAGTTGTATAAATTGTTGTTTTGTAACTGTTGGTCGGAACTGCTTTTATAGCTTCTCCAGGCCCCCGGACCACCCCGGGTGCCTCCATCGAGGCCTATCTAATCTTGCTTCGACGCTGAGTAATCCAACTCTGGGCGCCTGGACCACTCTATTGGGACCTTGATCACCAGCTAGAAGGGGGGTGAATAGCCCGGCACCCTAAACTTGTCGTCTTCCTACGATTGTTACACTACAAAAATGCAGTGATTTAGGGACGAAATTTAGGGACGAAAAATTTTCGTCCCAAAATGGCAACAAATTTAGCAATGAAAATTAAAATCGTTCCAAATTAGCAACACAATCTGGAACGAAAATATTTTTGTAGCAAA
>JBAMIE010000098.1:6406535-6420138 GCA_037177295.1 Kaempferia parviflora
GCACCCTTTTGATAAAAAATCAACATAGGACGTTATCTTGATGATCCAGAAAAAAGGGGCACTCTTTTAACTTTGTTAAAAGAAAAATCATATTGTAATAACTATGATTTCAAACGTATACGATCAATTTATAATTTATGATTTAGGTAAGAGATAAACAGTATGGAAAGACACTTATATAGCGCATAGGATGCTTTTTGATTAAAAAAAAAATTAAAATGGGACGTACGTTTTATTTGATGATTTGACAAAAAAGCACGAATTCTACTTCTCAATATTTGATATGCGGTTCTCATATTTGTCTATTTGAACTATTTATTTCATATGTATCCTTTTTTTTTTTTTCTTTTTTTAAATAACATTTTTTTTCGCATTGGAACATTATGATTGACTAAGGTTAAATCACATTGAACTATCTAATTCAATAAATAAATCTGAAATGTCAAGTGAGTCGTTTTTTTATTAATAGATGATAAATGATTAAATTAAATATTAGAACCATTCAACTGAATGAAGCCTCGAATTTATAGTCTTTCTATCACATTTCCTCATCTGATTTTTAAAGTGGTATATTTCCCTATTGTGTCAATCATAATGTCATTGTGAATTATTCTTGCATGGCTCATTATATGCACACTAAAAAGGAGACTATTTTCAGAACATAAATCACTAAAACGATACAAACAATTAGATGAGACATGGAAGTTATTGATCATCCAATCTGGTCCAACATAGTGCCACCAAAATGCCAAATCGGTTGTCAGTGGCCATTTTGTAGTCAAGCTAATGTGACAAATTTTGCAATGAATTGAGACATCTATGATTTGATTTCACTAGGAAATTACAAAAAAAATATTCTTTACCGATACATCTCAACTATTTCTGTTTAACAAAAGGAAAACATTTTTTTATTTAAAAAAAAAAGTAATTCTAAATACGGTTTAGGGTCAAAGGCGGATCTACAATAGGACTATTCCGAGCTTAAGTCCGGTTCAAAAAAAACTTACTTAGGTATTTTGTAACCTACAATTTAGCATCAAAGAGAATTGATGTGTTCTTTCTTTTTTGTTTTCATTTTATTTTGGTGTTTAATCCACCCCCTACCACACCTAAAGTTCAACCAATCTCTAATTCTCAAATCCGTGTCCTTGTTTATGATGCAAATAGAGCCTTCATTTGAAGGCTCTAATTCTCATAGTTATTGGTGGAACGCATCATATATAGGGAAGAATGTGTTGCTAGCTATAATAAACATTTATATCAGTTTCCTATCATATATTTAAAATTTAGAGTAAATCATCAACTTTATTAAATTTAGACAATGGTTTTTCATTACATAAAATCAGCTAACATAAAATTTTTATTATTTTCTTTTCTCTCTTCTGTTTTTTTTTATTATTATATTTGTGAAATGAGTGAAATGAGAGAGATTATGTGGAAGGAGAGATTGAAAAAAAATATTATTTACTTTTAGGGTAAAGATTTCATTCCATAACTTTAGAGAATCATTATTCATACAATCTAAATTTAGGAAATAGATAGGATAGCTGATGTAAAAGTTTTTTAGCTGCTTTATCAAAAATTTAGAGTAAAATTTTTGAACAGAAAAACTGATGTGGATGTTGTAAGCTCTTTCTCCAATTTGATAAAAATTTGAAAGAGGTGTTGTATAAGAAGAGAGCATGAGTTTGTGTTCGACTCACTTTACATTAGGTTACCTTCAAATTTTACCCTCTTTATAGTCGTGAAATTGCAAGAAACCTTGAGATATAAAGGAATATATAGTAACGCACTTATTACTTAGCAGTTAGCAACACCTTTATCACCATCACACAAGGACCAAAAGTTACTGTATTAACTTGAACTATTTGACTATTTAAATACTATATTTTTTAATTCAGATATCTAACTTTTACCATCATTAATTTGAAAGATGATTAATCCAGTCTCATGAAAATTTTTCATACAAATGGGTCATAACGTACGCCCCAGTATCACAAATATTTTAAATCCCAAGTTTAATGTGTCTCGAGTGAGATTTGAGCCCTCTTTACTTAAGGAGTTTATATCACCTCCGGAGATAACTATTTAAATACTATAAATCTTGCATCGATTGATTAGAAATGAAATTTTATCTTCAAGCAGCTTAAAATTGATACTTGATCATTCGGTTCTATCCTTCAAATATGACGCATAACTAAGAGATGTTGAGTTTTTAACTGTTCATCACGAGTATTTTTAAATTTATCTTAACGGCCGGTAGAAATTTTTTGTAAGACTAAACCGATCACCTCAAATTTAACGTTAGTTAATCATTTTTTCACCATTCAATTCTAACACAAGTCTCACTACAGGAATAAGTCGAAATGGTCGTCGAACGCACGCAAAGGATTTCAAACTTACAGTCGAGTACCTCGAGCTTTTTATCTCACGGTTCAACGCAGTAAAAGAGAAAAGAGAGAGGGAAGAGAAGACGAAAAGCAGCAGAATTAAACTCGAAACTTAGGAAGAAGCTAAGGCACAGTGATGCGTCAGGTGGGCCCCCACTGTCTTCACTCGCAGAATCTTTCCCTCTGTTTGCAGCATTAATTGGACTGAACTTTAACTGAATCCTTACCTCCTTCGCTTTCCTTCCCTTCTCTCTCCCCTCCTTCACCCTGTAGTTTTGGTTCTTTTGACCACCCTTTCACAGTTCCAAATCATGTAGCAGCTTCGTCTAGTGCCTCCCCTCCTATCTCTCACTCTAATTTCCTTTCCCTCTTTCTTTTCTTCCTTTATTTTACTCCCCAACAAACAGGTTTGGAAGCCATGCATCCATTGACCATTCCCTCCTTTACACTTCTCCCAAGGACACTGTTTCACTTTCCATTGCACTGCAGCTCCTTCTCTCAATACTTGCTTAGGCCATTATAATGGCCATTATTTGAACTCATCCCTCTTTGGGATTACTCTGTGTCTATTGTTCGAAAGTTCGCTAGGTTAAAATTGAATAAACTCTCATGACTTATCTTCTTTTAAAATATAAGATTATAAATGAGCCGAGCTGAATTAAGTTTGGAGTGTTCAAGTTTATTTGATAAGGTAACCGAGTCAAGTCAAGTCGAGCACCAAACTTATTTATTTAATTGATCTTATGTATATTGAACGAATATAAATAAATTTTTATCAAGTCGAACACCAAACTTGTTCATAAATATTTCATTCATTTACAACCCTACTAAAATGTATGGAGCCATTTTAGAGGGTAACGTCAGTTTATCTGATGCAGATCAGCAGTTCTTTTAATTGCGAAGGTTTAATTCAGTAATTAATAAAATTAATTGACTCATCAATCAATATATTAATTGTCTAATTTAAAACTTAATTATATATATGTATACCTTTCTTCTTTCCACCTCAGTAACCTGCAAACTCAAGTTCAGCAGGAACACCAGAAACTTTCCTTCTCGTTAAGTACCAGTCCTCTTGGCTTCCTATCCTTCCCCTTCCTTAGTGCAGCAGCCTCTTCCTCTCTGCCCCGCTCATGAAGGCCAGTGGATTCCTCTGCCGGTCACAAGCCTCGACGGCGGTTTGCATCCCCGGCGATCCGCGGTCGATGATAGTGCCATGTCGGCCGGAACAGACACTCATCGACTTGAAGTATTCCCGCCTTGTTGACTCCCGGAGACTCAACTCCGGTGACCGGAATCATCGAGCAGTCACCCTCCCGATGGTCACAAAGAAGCAAAGGTCCGACTCACCGCCATGGACCACCTCTGTTTCTGCTGCTGCTGCTACTACTACTGCAGCCAATGAACATATCTTCCAAGTGAGTAGTAAATAAAATTTGAACAATTTCAGCTACAAATTCAGTGTTTTCCCTGCATTTTTTTTTTTTTTTTTTTTTTTAAACTTTCCTTCTTGTTTCTACTGTCCAATTAACTTGTATGTTGAAGGTGGTGGTCATGAGAGTTTCAATCCATTGTCAAGGATGCGCAGGAAAAGTGAGGAAACACATCTCTAAAATGGAAGGTAATGCTAAAGGACTTGCCTCCATTGCCATGTTGCCATGTTGATATAAATCTCATTAAATCACTGCCGAATTTATTTTCCTTCAAAAAAAAAAAAAAATCTGACAAACGATAATAAACCTGATAGGTGTGACATCCTTCAGCATAGATCTGGAATCCAAGAGAGTAACAGTGATGGGGCATGTGTCCCCTGTTGGGGTCCTGGAGAGCATATCGAAGGTGAAAAAGGCTGAGTTCTGGCCATGCTCATGAATTCAACTCGACGTGGTTGGTTTTTCAGCATCACACAGTTTCAAAAGTGCAAGAGCTTTTGAGGCATCATAAGACAGATCATGCTTTTCTTTCTTCCGGGTGGCAGAGTCTCCTCTATGTTCTAATATAAGTATTCTTATCAGAACCAGTCTTTAACTATTGAGTCCAAGGTTTTTTAACCCCCTCTCATTGCCTGTATATTAATTACTATTCTGAACCTGTTTCCTTCCTTCGTTTTCATGTATTTTATCTGCTCGTAAGAAGCAAAAACAAACACTAGTCAGACTTGTGCTAGCTTAAAATTATATAAGTTGTGGAAGGAGGACCACTGTCTTGCACTCTTGCTCTTGCTTCAGGACCACTTCGCCATAAACTCGAAGATGACAGATCCAGATCAAACAACAGGACTCGGATCAAGAGCCGGCAAATAAATAAGCATGTCAGGAGCTTCTCTTGTGCATGTTAAAAAGGTGATGATCGCCATATTGCTGAAGGAACAAAGCATGAAGAGAGGAGGCATTCAGTGTTAGGAGATGTTGTAGGGGAGTGCTGGTTTGTGGGCACCTAAACCTGTGGCATGATGGCGTGTGACAGCCTTTTGAGTCGGGTGGGGTCGAAGGCATGGGAGCGTGGGCTGAGCACAGTGCATGGTAGCTTGGGACAGTAGCAATGATCCTCCACTCATGGGTCGTGGCAGTGGCAACTGGCCACTGAACTTGCTGGTCCTCTGAACTCTGATGCATCCAGGAACAAGAGCCACCACCTCTGCCAACTTTAGAAAACAGGATCCGATGGTGGCTAAGCCAGTTAAATAAAAAATAATAATAATAAAAGTCAAGTCACTTTTGAATAGTGGAGACACAATCTTTATCATCTTTAATTTCTTTGCTTCTGATTTCCTTGATTAAACATGGCCCAAGTAAAAACGATCGTAGCCGATTTAAGTGATAGCTTGACTTCTGCAGTCCTCTTATTCCTTTATTTCTGTCCATTTATCTACAAATAAACAGCTTTGTAGAAAGCATTAAGCTGCTTACGAGTCGGGTTCCTCACTCTTCATGGGCAAGTTTGGTGTCTCATGATCATTTGAAGAAACACAACTGTCATTCTGAGAGCTAAGAAATCGCGCTACTACAGCATCGCTTACAAAGTCGAAATTGAGTCGGCCATTGATCCTCCTACGTTTGCTGCTGGATAAAAAGAGGGTGAGCATCCAGACTAATAGTAGGAATTCACAAGTTTGGTTCGATTCAATACCCATTTAGGCAGTTATTGATGTCCAGTAAGTCGCTGGAGGGGCTCCGATATGCACGAGTGCTCTCGCCGACGCAAGCATAGTAACTCCTGGAACTTGGAGAAAGCAAAGCATCCATCTGTTGAAATAGCGTGTTATATTACGCATGTTCATGAATGAATACGTCCAAACTTTAATGGAAAGGCAATTAACACTTGTGAACATCCTTCCACCGTGACCTAAAGGGTATGGAGATTACTGCTACTTGAGACGGTTCATGAATGCAGTTTCTGTGAAGCCCTTACATAGAAAGACCAATGTTTTTCTAAACCGGCGTTTTGTCTCAAAATTAAACCTGAAGTCTTTAAAGCATTCTACCGTTAAAATACTTTTGGATAAGTCATTGCATAGTATAGAAATGGTCAAACAGAGACTCACCTTTGTCTGTCTCATGGGGGAAACATAGACATTGTGAGCAGCAGAAACCTTCTTTGGGGACATATCAGGAAGACTTGGAAATTGGCACAATTTGGGTGAATTAGGAGTTTGACCTATAGGTACAAGGAAAATGCAAGAAGCATATTCATCAGTGGGAAAAAAGAATTCATCCTCCAACCAAAAGAGGGACAAACAACAACCAACATAGTGGCATACCATCAGTGTGATTCTTATCTTCTGCAGTAACTCCATCAGTTTGAATTTCCACTAACAAGGGCTTTACAGATGGAACAAATATTTGATTGTAGAAGGTAATAATATCTACATGCTCCTGGACCATTCTCTGTTTACACAAATAGCAGGAAATTAGAAACTGAAAAAAAGAAATCAAATCAGATGGACTAGGAATTGTATATTACCCCATTCCTATTTGCTGATGGTAGAGCAACAAAAATGCTTTTAAAAACTTGAGGTTTATACTGAGGTTGTTTTTGGTAGCAGTCAATTATACTCATAAAGGTCAGACTGATGCGGCAAACCTGTATGAAGAAAAATAACCTATGAACTCAAACTGACAGACACCTTTATTTCCTGGAAATAAAAATTGTAAAGTCAGAACAAGTAACTTTGGAGGAATTGGCATACCTTAACAACTCCATACAAGCTACATAAAATAATTTGATCAATATGACGGTTAAAAAAAAGAGCTGTCCTGTGAGCAAGGATTTGTTGGAACAGGCAGAAGACATGCTCCAAAATTTGCTGAGGCAGCTCTATCTTCTCACACAAGCTTTTGATCCTTATAGCAGCTAGTTTTAAAATCTATGGGTATGAAAAGTTACAAAACAAACGCAATAGTAAGACAAGAAAAGACAATTTCCAAAGTAACTTTACCTTGTTGAAGAAAACTTTAATTCCTGTTTCAGCATATATTTCCCCTCCAGCAGGGTTAGACTGTGAAGGACTACAAATAAAAACCAAAAAATAAATGCTGTCACTAGATGCAAACACAACTAGAGCAACAATCAGACAAAATAAGCGCAAACCTTGCAAATTTGGACTGGAGTGATGGTGACTTAAATTTGAAACAACTAAAGCTCAATGTATGTTTCTTGCCAGTTGGTGTAGAACCACACTGCGGCAGTAAACTTTTGCTTTCAGTACATAGTCTCTTTGGGGATCTAGGTTCCCCCCTGTTCTCTGCAATGGTATGTATATAAGAAAACAACACATTAGCAGTTTAGCACAGAAAAAGTATATATATCAAACTCATCGTATTAGCATTCTATTATAACTACATATGGTAGCAAAAGGTGGAATCCGCCACCCCAGCGGCCCCACGCGGTCATCCCCACGACCATGAGGAGGTAAATCGAGAAGCTGTAATGCAGGGATGGTTTTTTTCTTCTGCTTTGCCCATGCGGTCAGCCCCACGACCATGAGGAGGTAAATCGCGAAGCTGCAGTGCAGGCATGGCTTTTTTCCTCGGCTTTGCTGAGATTCAAACCTTGCCCTATGGTAGCAACACTACCCCGCACTAGCCAACTCAACCCTGCCTTGGGGGCTCTATTACAACTACATAGCTAGCAAGCCTTGTTGACTAATGAATTGAAATGTCGGGCTAAGTTTAAAAAAATTATCTCATTCGAAGTAATCAAAAGAAAGAAAATTTAGTTGTGATGAAAGATATAATTTTAGTTAATGGTGACATTTGCAGAAGGAAATACTGAATTCCTAGGATAAGCTATACTTCTCTTGCTACAGCTTCAGCGGACTAAAACATTCATGAAGGAGAACACGAATAATTCGAATGGTTTTCCTCAACTTCAACTGTTTTTGCCTAAATGCCTTCTCTTTCACTAGGAGTCGAATGCCAATTTCCTGATTTTCAACATACAATAGAAGGGTGGTCAAAGCTGGTGATTTCTTTTTCTTGAATCTTCTCTACATTTTCTCAGAACTAGTTGACACAAATGAAGAGCCCAAACTCCATATAGTTTAGAACCCAGAATGATAATAATCTTATATATTTCAAAATAGAAATACAAGTAACAATTTTGAAATCCACTATATTTTAGAGCCCAAAATGAACATAATCTTATATATTTCAAAAATAGAAATCTAAGTTAAATAGAATAAGGGGCAATGACATATACTGTTTTCCAAATTGGATGAAAAGTGAAAAAAAAAAAAATCCTCAAAAGAAACAAATTCACAATCATAGGAAACATTTAATGCACATTTGTTTCAGATGAATCTAAAGCGATTCTGAGCATAGACTGCCAAGCTTACTGATGAGCAATAAAAATAAAACATGAAACGACAAAACTGCTGTATAAGGAAAACAGAACATGGTTCTTCATAAACAACAAACAACAAGCCCAACAATTTGGAGTTGGCTATATGAATCGATCTGCTGCAAAATCTTTTTTTTTTTTTAAGGAGTATATCACGAGTACAAAATTATGGGCCTCCATCTGAATAGAAAAGATACCTGGAAAACCATCTATCTTCTGTGAAACCTTAGGTAGTATGCATCCATTTGAAATATCTTGATGCATTGCAATTGCATCCAGAGATGGCATTGGCTCAGCTAATAGTCCCAGCCTGTTTATTTCACCAGCAAGGGCTGGCCTTGCAAGGATCAAAGAATTGTACAGTGACGAACCTCTTTCCCATGCCATGCTTTCCAGAAGCCGTTCTTCTAAAGAATTCAGATGTCTCTTCAACTCTCTTGGCAAAGTTTCTTCGTATCTAATGAAAGTCTCAATCACCTTACTCATATCAAAAGCTGTTAATCCAGTTCTATCCAATACGGCTGGGAACATCAAAATGACTGTTTTATGTGTAGCTAGAACTAGTTCAGCAGCACAAGCAAGCAGGCAGCGATGAAAACGTTCGTTGGATAACAATGGTGTAAGATTATTGTGATTCAACAACCGTGATTCTGCTAGAGAAATTGCTTTCAAAACTTTATAGTATAATTTAAGAGCCTCCATTTTCCTCTCATGTGCCCATGCTATGTCTTCAGAGAGGTTTGCACTCTGGAAACTCCCAGAAATTGAACATTCTCCAAATGAACTTGGAAAAATTGTCTCCAGTATAATGCTTGCCCTGTGGGTCACAATGTTCATGATATGTTGATTGCAAGATGAAAACAAACACTGAAGCTCCGCCGAGGGTTCTGAAGGAAGAGGGGAAATGATATCTCGTAGCCACCTTGCTGTTGTCATGGCAGTGCTCACTGGTGTAAGAGTCATCTTAGAGTTATGAACAAGAGAACCATTTAAAGATGTTGGGGAATTTGGAGCCAAGTGACATGCTATCATCTTTGAAGGTGAGGCATTGCACTGCAAATTTACATGCAGTTAAATACTCAAAGAAACTCAATGCAGCAATAGAGTTACACGTGAAACCTTAGACTAACATACCTCAATGTTGTATAAGCTAGTTGTACCTCCAGCGCTTTCAGAACCTAGTATATTAACTTCAGTATTTATGAAAATGCGCTCATCTAAATCTCCTCTTATGCTCAATGACTCATCACAAACACTCTCCAAAATTGCCAAACTCGAATTTAATGACTCTTTCTCCAATAAATCCTTGAAATATGTCAATCCATCTGTTGAGTTATGGTTCAAAAGCAATTAGATTACGTCTATAAAATGATGAGGTGATAAAACAAATAAGAATACAAGTCAAAGACAGCAGTAGCAAACTTCTTACCTGTATCAATGTTGTCTAAACTTTCCGATTTGCATTCTGAAGCAGAGTAAGGTTTCTTTTTTAAAACATCCACTATCAAAGAATGAATTTTTTCCATTGTCCTCTTCAGTTCATCTTCTGAGGTATGATAAATTTCAGATAACGAAGCAAGAAGATTCACTTTTTTGTGGGATTGCTTAACTGTAAAAGATGAATGTTATCAATGATGCTAGAAGCCTGTCTAAACAAGAAAAAAAGGGAAACAAATTTTGATATGATACAAAAGAAACATTACATAATATGGAGGTTTCTTGGACACAGAACTTCCTGAATTTTGGAGGCATGTGGAGAATGAGTATTGCCTGTCATATCAAAGATGGCAATTTTTAATCAACTCTAACATGAATAATCCAAATGTCTAAACAACATATGTAACCTTGGAACAAGAACATATCCAAATTTCCATCTAAACATTTAAACAGAGTTAAAGAAGAAACTGACCAACACAGAAACCAGCTCATTTGTGTGCGTCACAACATTTTTACAGTGGCTCAATGATCGTGGACGAAGTGCTAAGAAAAGCAGCCACCCAAAACGGTAGACATCTAGGACATTTTCAGAACTTCCATAATCTGTAAAATCTTGATCTTTGTTCATCATGTTATTCATAGAAAATAATTCCTGGAACCCTTTCTTATAGAACCTGTGTCCAAGCCAAGTTCATAAGATAATACTATCATGAATATTAAGCAAATTGTTCCATTAAATTAAGTCAAATAAGTAACCTACTAATCATAAAAAAAAATAAATAGATAAATAAATATTGCAAATGTTGAACAAAAATGGGAAAGGAGCATTTTAGAGATACAGAACCACTCATGCTGCCTATAATGCATACATTGGATGCAATATGTAATAGGAATGTTGATTGTTGAATATAAATATATAAAATCTTTCCACACATACACACCTTTCAGCATTTGAAATAAAATCCCTAGAGAAATATGCTAATCATAGTCATAATCAAGTTTAAACATTGCTCATGCCACACAACATATTTTTAATGTATAAAACTGACCATTGGGTTGTCAATCATGTGTACGCGTATTTATTAAAAAAAAAAGGTAAATAGAAAAGGAAATAAACTACTAGGACATGATGGCCTGATTCAGTTTTAATAATTTCCGCTGTTTTTTCTCTTACAAGCTTGCTCAAACCACCATCTGAATGGAAACAATGTAGTCCAACTTAAGCTGAAGCCTTTAGGGTCACAAATAGTGGAGGGTATCATATTAGTTCATTTTTTTTCTTGAAGGCTTGCTCAAACCACCATCTGAAAAGAAACGATGTGATTGAACTTAGGCTGAAGCCTTTAGTGTAACAAAACAGTGAAATGTATCAAATCAAACTAAAACAAGGTATCAGATCAAGCTTTATCTAAGTCCCACAAGGCTAACTCTGTTACAAACATACATGAGCCAAAAATTATGTTCACTGATAAGACTGACAAGACCCACATTGCCAGAAAAAAAAAAGTATCAGGTTGCTTACTTGCTCATGTCAATTAATTGTAAAACATTCTCCTGCAATTCCTTCGCCTGAGCATCAGTATCAGAAAAGGAATCAGGGATAACAATGATAAAGTTTTCAAAAAAAATGGGGGACCCAAATGCATACCTTAAGCCTCTTCTCCCAATCTGAGCCATATAACTCACAAAAGATATGGCCCGCCTTGAGAGAAAGAAGAGGAAACTCATTGAAGAAATCCACAAATCTATAGTTGAGACCATGAATCAAAGTTATGCCATCAGAAAACAAATGTTTCTTAGACGATCATGAAAGGCTTACTTCAATTTACAAGCACTTAAGATCCAACACAGAGTAGCACTCTCCTTTTTCTGGCCCACCTTTACCTCACCCTCGATTAATCTTGACACACTGAAAAGAACAAATGCTGACCAGTATCTTCCCATCTCCTCCAGCTGAAAATTTCAAATTTTTAGGAGAAACCAAATCAAATTGGGGTAAAAACACGAGAGAGACAGGAGGCGAATTACCGATCTAGTCTCCAATGACGTTGAGCTGACAAAAAACAAATTTTTGCCCTTTCTGAATACATCCATGGCGTCTCTCTTAACATTGTCCCCAAGGGCCAACTCCTTTAGCTCAACCACAATCAATTCAGATAAACACACACAAAATAGAACGCAATAATTGAATCATATACAATTCGAGGCAGCTCAAACCTGGCACAGATCCGCAAACCGAACGATGACTCCATCCGCCTCCTGCGGATCTGAAGAAGAAACCGGCGACGCGGGTTCCTCCATGCGCGCGGCACCGACGCCGGGGCTCATCGGTTCAAATTTTGTGGTAACCCAAACCCTAAAAGACCGACCATGGACTGCTAAAGTGGGTGGGCAGGCGTCGCGGGAGCAATAAGACAGATCCAAGCAGGGAGAGGACGATAGATCGCGTGAGATTCCTGACTAGTGAACGGTCAAAATCCTTAACCGACGGGCGGAGGCAAATCCGGAAGTGCGAAAGACGCTGCCGAATAATCAATACTTCGCTGGCTTCCGTTCTCTGTCGAGATCGGTTTCTCCGGTCCCTCGTTCTCTGATCTTTATCTATCGCTTTAACTTCGCTCTTGATTACCCTCTTTCCTTTTTGCTTTCCCCCTTCTCTCCCTCGTGCGTTTTCGGATTTCTTTTATATATATATATATATATATTTTTTTTTTCCCTTACTTGTTGGAGCCTGGAGGATGGAGATTAAGATGCCTTAATAGTCCTGCTTTAGCGCGGGAAGATATCTTCTGAGGCAGCTTCCAATGAAGACCATCCACGTGGACAATTGGCGTCCATTTGCCGCCACATCCCAAGTGAAAGAGAGGACAATCGCAAGAGCTTATAAGGTGGTGAAAAACATGTTCGAACTCCCGTATCTTCCGTTGCTCCTCCACCATGCGCCGGCGCAGTAGGATCCAGATGTTGTGACACGCATAGTAAGTCGCCGGAGTACTTCACACCCACATCACTACAATAAAATCCCTTATAACTATGAAATTTTCCGTCATTATTTCATCATTTAGGTCACTAACGACCGTCATAGCCATCGTAATATATTGGATCGTAAATGAAAATTACTGACAAAATTGAATTCCTGTCAATAATTTTCGACAGGTAAACAATTCCGAAGTTAAATTTATTGATGAAGATATATTTCTATAGTTAAATTTACCGATCGAATAAGAATTTTCGTCGATAATTACCGACAGAAATATAATATTCACTCAACGGGAATATAATATTCAATCGACGGAATAATTAATTTTCGTTGGTAAATTTTTACGGTTCATACCGATCGAACCATAGTTTCCATAGGTAATTTCCGATGGAATCATGATTCCATCGGTAATCCCTAAGGGGAACGTTTCGTCGGTAGATCGAAAATTTTGAATTACGATACATTACCGACGGAATCATAATTTCTATCGACGATAATCAACAGAAATCATGGTTTCTATCGGTAATGTATCATAATTTATTATCGATACCTACTGATGGAATCATGACTTACATCGGCAATTAATAAAAAAAACAAGTTGATAGCTAATATTTAATAATAGAATGTATCTGTACACATTTACCTTCCATGACATCTAAACTATCACAATACAAACACAATAGATTCACACACTAACTAACAATCCATACTAACAATCACAATCATAATACATTCACAAACCTAACAATCATAAATTCACAATTCATACTAACAATCACAATTCCAACATTCAAAATACATACAAACATTGCAAACAAACTAATCTCATAAACATGAACGAAAGTCAATAACATGTCATCCAAATATCCAAAATAAAGTATCATACCACGATAAAAATTCATTACACATACATCAAATACAATTATATGAGATAATAATATAAAATCCTACACAA
>JBAMIE010000098.1:6431775-6443947 GCA_037177295.1 Kaempferia parviflora
CATCAACAGTACATTCTCCGTTACTTGACATATTCTGACACCAGACATTCTCTGTCGCCTCATTGTTGTGGAGGTTATGAGAGGCGTTAAAAAGGGGGTCATCTCCGTTGGCCATGTACGTGCACACACATCCATACTGTTGCTCTACTGCTCATTTTCTTCTCTATTTTTCGCTCAGCTACGATTTTGACTTGAGCGTCGGAATGTCTGTGCCAGGGACCCCCTCCTTGGTTATTGCTCTAATGTTCCTGTTTGCTCTCTCTATGGCTTACACAAGTCCGAGGCCTAGCTTCAAATCCTTTCTCCGTCAACATTTCTGCCATCTCACCGGTTACCCATCTACTCAATTTCTGGATCAGATCAGTCAGCTTCGTACATATTTTTTTCTTCTTTTTTTTAGGGGTACTTTGATAAAAAAAAAGTCTATAATATTTTAGAATTTTTAATTATTTTTTTCCAAGGAAGCAAGAGATTATTAACCTTTACATAAAAAAAAATAATTATAAAACAATTACTAAAAAGAATTAGGCCCCTGCTAGAGATGGGGTCCTTGCATCGGCCCCACCTTAACAACCCACCGAAGTCCGCATTGACTTCCATTCTAAACTCTTACATAAATATTAAGAGTCTTCTTCGTCCCCCCGGATCAGAAAATCCTTCATCATTGATTGCTCACCAACTCACCCAGGAACGATCTCAGATAGAAACAGGCAGCTACCAAAATGGGGCAGCATATGACTTTTTACCAGTTGGACTTGGGCAGCGGCATCGAATGGAAGACATGTTACTGCAGTTAGGAAATTTCGGCAATGGAGAAACGAAAGATGTCTCTGACAAGAGCTCACTCAACCTGCTTCACTCGCACCTGAACGTTATTAGAATAGCCCATGATTTAACTGAAACTTGTCAAACAAGCAACGTGGGCGAAGATCACACTCCATCTCTCATGGTAGGTCGAAGAAGCCAACTCAGGTGCAGCCATGTTTCAAGGATCAGTATATGCTGCAATTTTAGGGATATGCTGGAATAGAAAAAAGGCCTCTCAATTTAGAGTGCAGATCCTTTAATTCGTAATCTCTGATCTTCTCTTAGTCCGCAATCAGAGGATAGACTGTTGGACTAATATATAAATCATTGATATAACTCAACAGTACTCCTGCTTTAGACAAAAAAAAAAAAAAACTATGAATTACAGAGTAGAGAATCCGCTACGCTCAATTTGAGCATAAACTTGGACAAGTTCACCGTAGAGACCGATCTTCTTGCGGCCGTCAATATTTTAAATGGGAAAAGGCAAGTGCCGGACTCTGCAGGAGCAGAGCTGAATGGATTGACAACCTGTGGAAAAGTCTCAAAAGTTCCACGATTCCACACTGTGGAAGAGACAACAATAGTGTTTGTGACCAAGCGGCACAAAAGACGCTCTCAGGAAAGGAACAGAAGGTCATGAATAAACAGTGCCTTTTCGCACAAAAAGATATGTCATATGTAATGAGTCGTGTTTAAATTGATTCGAATGTGTTTAAGGTCATAATTTTGATTAAAAACTCATTAATGAGTTGTGTTTAAGACCTTAAACTTATTAGATTCAATCCAATGATTCTCGAGACAGTTCTAAGTTTAACTATACCATTCAATCTTAATTTCATCTCATATTTATCTAGGTTTTAATTTTTTAAAACTTTTTTAGAAAGTGAAAAATAATACTTTTAAAATTCATCATATATATAAATATATGTATGATTTAATAAATATATAATTGAGTAAAATGTCAAACTAGCTCTGCTCTCATTTATGATTATTTGTCGTTTAGGAAGAAAAAAACCTAGACACTACATCCATAACATTTATTTCATCAGCCTGAACAAACAAGTGTTTCCTGATCAATGAATCATGTTGTCTTCCCAAATAGCCTGATGCTTCATGTGCATGTTGTTGGCCTGCATCATTTTGTCCATGGATAAGTCTCACTGAATCACAGTCTTGGAATTCAGTCTTCAATAAAGAATCATTTAATCTGTCAAATTTATTTCCGTTTTCCAAAAATTGCCCTTCAACAAACAAAATGTGCAAAAGAGGTCAAGTGTTTCAACGAAGACTTAGCTAGTTGGTGGTAGAAGAGTTGAGTGTGATTGTTATAAATAACACTTCTATTTAGGAGGTCGCTCGGTACTTGATTTTCTTTTATCTTACTGTGGGTCCGACATTGAGGAGCACTTCACGTGAACGTTATCACATTTTTGTATCAATCAATTATGATAAAATGTCTTTACTAGCTGACACAGTCGATACTTATACGTGATATATTGATTGCACATTAATTCACAAGTTGACTAGGAATCATTTTCAAGTTGCTAGTTTTATGACAAGCATGTGAGACTTTACATTCTATAATCTCTCTCTAGTTTTAACAGGCGCACCGAATTATATCACTATATTTATTATTTTAGAAAATGAGAAAATGTGACTCTTTTAAAATGTATTTAGTTTAATTTTTTTACATCTATTTTTTAAAAATATAGAAAGTGTTTTTTAGAAAACTAGATAATATATAAAAGTTATTTTCTAAAAAAAATGGAAAGAATATGATTAAAAAAATAAATAAAAATGGTTCAAATATTAAAGGATTAATATCTATAAAGCCCAACAAAAACCCAACTAAAACCCACGCAAGTAAGCATGCATGGATTATTCACATGCATGGTATGACTGGTGTGTGCTCTTCCTTCTCCATGTCTCTCTCTCTCTGTAGCGCTGCCCGCATAAGAAGTGTCATATGTAGTATTTGGAATTTGGAAAAGAGTAGGCGAAGCGGAGAGGAGATTGCTTTGCTGCCCTACTCAATAAAAGTCCCACCTTTGTCGCGTCTCCTCCTCCTCCTCCACGCCGCTGCATCTCTGCCGCCCCTCTTTGTCCTCCCGATCCCAATCGCTCGCTCAATTCAGCCCGGCGATGCATCATTCTCCCTGGTAACCCCCCTTCTTCCGGGGTCCGATCGCTGAGCGGTCTGCATCTTCGATCATTTTCTTACCCTTTCGTTCTTGTCGTCCTCTCTTCGTTCTGTTCCTCGTTGGATCTTTTTGTTGCCGATGGGTTTTCGATTTTGTTCCGGAAAGTTGGGTTTTTCGCACCGCTCATTATTCTGTTTCTCTTTGTCCGGTAAGGAGATTGGGTTTTAGTTGTTGCTGTGATTTATCTGCATTGAGTGGGAACGGTGGGGTTTTTTTTTTTTTTTTGGTTGTTGGATACGATCATATTCATTCTCACTTTGTTTTGTTTTGAGGTTTTGTATGAGTTGGTCTGATAGTGGTCAAGGTCCAGGATGTGGTTCTTTTTTTTTTTTTTTCCTTGCAGTTCATCTGTCCTTTTGCGCATACGATTCTTTTTCAACTAAATTCATGCAGCGCAACTGCGTCTCGGACGTGAAAACGCTGTTTAAATGCGTTATTTCACATTACCTCTGTTTCCAACATGTATAATTGAGTGAAACAGAGGATTAGGGATTTGGTCGTACTCTGAAAATTGACAAGTTATCTTTGTCTTTTCTTTTTTGGTTCAGCATTTGCTTGCAATGGCTTGATAAGGCACTTGCTTCGAGTTTGTGTTAATAATTCCATACTATTTTGGTTTCTGTGGCTTGTGAGGGTTAATCGACAGTTTCCCGGTTATGTGTACTGTATCTCACTGAAATCTGCGGAGTAATGTGTTGAGGCCTTGAGTCTCATTCAAAATTGATTTCTTAGTGTGCTTAATTATACAAGTGTGCTTATATTAGTTGTTCGTGTTTGTGCATCAGTGAGTTGAGCTGATGTTTGGTGCGTATTGTGAGAATCCAAGCCCTTGCAATATGGAAGTAGGAAACATTGTTCAAGATTATGATGATTTAGACAAACTTCTTAGGGAGATACCAAATGCTACAACAGGAAATCATAACGATAGTCTACCAGTCCGTAGCAGTCCTTTGCTTGGATGCCAAACAAATTCTGCATATCAGCTTAAAAATCCTTCTTCAAGTAGTTTGTGTGACTTGTTCAATACTTCTCAAGCTGCAAAAGCCAATGGCAAAAATTCTTTAGATGGCAACTCTTTGATTAAAACACCATCCAGTCAGGATAATTCTCATAACTACTATCAAACGTTGGGTGCGAGCATTGATCAAGATACACTCATATTGCCAGACGAACAATCCTTAACTTTGGCATTCCAGGATATGAACTTTCAGGATACAATTTTAGGCAAGTTAGATAATCTGCATTTGGAAGGCCATCAAGTATCAGTTAATCACCCTTTGTCACCGGATGCAGATTATTCAGCAGACCTAAATAACGTCTCTTCTGGACCTGAGTTGACTGAGATTCCAATTATTGTGCCACATGCAGTGCCAAGGGAAGTGCATCCACCCATTTGGATATCAGAAGATCACACTACTTTCCACACAAATCTTGAACCTAATATACAAGATAGAGCAGTTGGACATACTGATCCAGTGTTCTTTAAGCACAATTGCCATCACCCTATGAATGTGTTAGGTGATTACACTAGGGAATGGCGAGACTTCCCAAATTCCTCTTCTTCGATGCCTGTATATCCTGGAATCCGCTCCTTTTCAATGCCTAATGTTCCTATTCAGGGGTTTGAGATTCCAGCCTCGCAACTACAGCAACAATGCCGCAGGGATTCCTCATGCTCTGATAATATCCATCATCAGCATCTAAGTCGGTTCATGCAGTTTTGCAATGTGGAGTATGAGAGAAACTACAGAAGTAATCTTGAGTTTCATCGTCAATGTCGAGATGGACATGCTCAAAGAGGGGCAAACATGGGTACTTGGCTTTTATCTAGCAATGAACCGCGGCCCCAATTTTGCATGTCCTTTAGTCATCAGGCTGATTTAGATCCTTGTCAAAATGTTAACATGGCCAAGGGAAGATATAATCAGTCGAGTCCTTCTTTGCCTAAAAGTGGTAACCTTGGTAGATACCATCTTAATGGATATTCCGGTCAGTACGACAGCTTTATGATTCCAAACCGGATGAAAGAACCATCTCGTTTTCTATGTAATAATGGCATAAGTTCCCATGGACATGGAGTTCAGAACAGATTTGGTGAACAAATATTTCCTGAAAATTTTGTGACAAAATTACACGGAGGGAATTCGTTACGATTTTCTGAATCTGGTTCTAATAGATGTGATCAACTGATCCAACCCACTGACAACACAAGGAGGTTTAGTCCTAATACTAAGCTCAGCTGCATATTTCAATTTGATCATGCCCTAAACTTGGATCTTTCAAGATTCCAAGGTTCCTTTCTTGAGAATTCCAATCAGAAAATGGAATCTTCATCACCACAATTCAAAAGTGATTCATTAAACAATCTGATTGGTCAAATACATTTTTTAGCCAAGGATCAGAATCACTGCCGTTCTTTGCAGAGCATATTTGATAAGGGAAAACGTGAAGATTTTGATAAGATATTTCTTGCACTCATCGATCATGTTATTGATCTTATGACTGATCAGTTTGGAAACTATTTTCTTCAGAAGCTCATTGAGGTTTGTAAAGAGGATCAAATAACACACATGATTTTTAAAATTTCCCAGAGTGATGGTGAACTCCTTCGAATCTCCTGCAATCAACATGGGTAGGAGTCTGTTTGATGTGTATGCTGTACCAAAAGTTGATTCTGTATTAATTTGTTTTCATTTATTGCAACTGCAGAACTCGTGTAGTACAAAAGATAGTGGAAACTATGAAAAATGAAGAGCAATATTCTATGATTGTTTCAACTCTAAAACCTGATTTTGTCTCTCTGATAAAGAATGCCAATGGTAGTCATGTTGCACAATGCTGTCTGGAATACCTTTCACCTAGATTCAGAGAGGTAACTGTGCTTAAATGCAATTACTCTCTCTTTTTCTTGTATTTTCTTTTCCCCCTCTCATTACCACTTTTAAAATGCAATTGGCCTAACTTATCTTTCTTATCAACAATGCTAGAAGTCACATTCACGAATTTACATAGGCAAAAAATATGGACATGTTCAAAGACCCCAATATAATCTTTAGTTAGATAAATTGGAATCAGTTAGTTGAAGCTATGAAGGGTAGTGGTAGACCAAAAAAAAAAAAAATTAGTGTAATCAAAAGTGAACCTCATAGTTGGACGAGCATGACTTGTGTTATTATTATCATCGCAGAGAAGACACAAAATATATGAACTTATGTTTTTAATTTTTTTGCAACATGCAATGCCGTCTCATGAGCTATGTACTAAAGATAACATACACAATGTTCACTCATCATGCTGCTACTAATTACAGGTCATGATTTTCTGGCTGATATTAACTTGGCAACAAGAAAATGAATCAAAATCTAATAGAAACTTTTTCTGATTAGAAAAATAAATTCATTTGTCAAGATTTATCTATATGATAAACAAGTTCAAACTTCACAAAAAATAGCTGTAATGTACCAAATTGAACTGACATTTCCTAGTTGCTGTAATTTATTAATCACTTCTAGATGAAAAATGTTTGGCGGTGACATGGGCCATCCAGATTTTGTCATACACACCTTGAATAGCCAATCATCCCGTTTTAACAAGTAGGATTTTACTGCTTTCTGTATATCCAGAGTTTGATAAACCAACTTATGGAGATGTTTAGTTATGACTATATTTGTCCAAACTATATTAGGTACTGTAAATTTCTGCTGTCAAAGAACCAAATACATATTTCATGATATATTATGGCATTATCATTTGTGTTTCTTCCTTGGCTGGTTAATTTCGAATGTTTGAATTATCCAATAATGTTAAACCTATGCATTGGTCAAGTTCTTTCAAGACTTCCAATTTTGCAAATATTCTACCAACAATGTTTGAATTATTTCATGATATATTCTAGCATTGGTCAAGTTTTTTCAAGACTTCCAATTTCACGATTCCAACTTTGGGGTCATATTTTAGTTTTGTTGGAATCTGTGTTGTAGCCCCTGGATAGAGGAGGAATTAGTGTTTCGTGATACAGTGCCAGCCTTTGTTGGCCTGCAAAGTTTTAGTTGGATACATACACTGCAGCATTAGTTTATCAATGTACTATCTAGTAAATTTCTTGTATGTGCCCACATTTGTTTGGCGTCCAACTTAAGTTCAAAGATCATGTCGTATTTTCAATGTTTCTCCCAAAAGTCATAATTACTTTGTAGTTTGTACGTATACAGCTTAAACCTCCTTTTGCACAGTTACCAATTTACGTGTGTTCAAATCCTTTGAGAATTAACATTTGGCACTGATTTTTGCACTTTTTGTTATGCAAAAAATAATTTTATTGTAGTTGTAAATTGATATTCTTTGTTTTTGTATTTTATTTTGTTTATTTGTATATGTTGTTGAGATTTTTCTCCTTGTAGTTCCTTTTTGAACCTGCAGTTTCTAACTGCATTGAGCTAGCAAGAGATCGTCAAGGCTGCTGTGTGCTTCAGAAATGCATGACAGAGTTGGATGGGGAGCAGAAACTACGTTTAGTTTCCAAGCTTGTTGCTCAAGCTCGTGTCCTTTCGGAAGATCCTTATGGGTAAAGTTTTTATCTACCTTCATTTATCTTTTAATAATTTTGAAAATATGATTCTCCTGGACGAACCTAATTGGCCTGTCGTCTGTGATTTTCTTTACATGTAATATGAACATTGCATTTGACATAGGTCCAGAAATTACTGCAAAATTTTGGACCATTTAAACCAATTTTCTTTTGAACTACAAAATTTGTCAAATATATAAGCAAATTATACACCATGCTTTTTAAACATGTTTTTTTTAAATCATTCGTAGGAACTACGTGGTACAATTCATCCTTGGCCGAGGGATCCCATGGGCAACTACTAAGATATTGGACCAGCTGAAGGGTCATTTTCATAGGTTATCTATTCAGAAATATAGTAGCAATGTCATCGAGAGGTGCCTCAAATATGCAGGGGCTGAAAGACGCGCCGATATCATTTATGAATTGATCAATGATCCTCATTTCGTTGAGATCGTGCAGGATCGCTTTGGGAATTTTGTGGTTCAATCTGCATACAGAGAATGCAAGGTTGAATTTCTTAAACTGAATTATGAGAATCTTATATCTTTTCCTGACTTTAGATGCCTTTTCCTAATTAGGGTGTGATTCGAGCTGCTTTGAGTGATGCGATCATACGGCTCGAACCCGTGCTCCGCGTTAATCCTTATGGTAAAAAGGTTCTCTCCAGCACCTGCTATGGTAAATAACTTGTATCACTCTACTGGCAACCACCTGGATTTTGGCATCATTTTTGCAACAGGCCTAGAAACACTTTTTGCAAATAACTGTATGATATGTAACACAGAAAGGAGTTCCAGAGACTCAGAAATCAACTTCCAAACTATGACAAAATAGCACTAAAGAAGTTCTATAGTATTTCTTTTTTGTTTAAACTTATTGCTTATAGGTTTCACTATCTGCTGTTTATCTACATGGGTAATCTTGTTGCCAATGGGGCAGGAGAGTTGTATACCAAAATGCTTGTTATTTGTGTCGGTTATTTCTCCGAGCATCGCGCTTCGCCTTTGTAGTAACTCCGTGTTTGGATCTTTGTAAATCGTTTTCTTTAGTTGCATATAATATCTAGGCTTTTCTTGGTGTGTAAATGAGCTGAGCCAGCTAAATTATATTGAACTCAAACTTGTTTATGAACATTATTTATGAATATAAAAATATTATTCAGGAATATTATTCAATCTTTCAATCGAGCTGTTATTTTTATAATTTTTATTAAATTTTTAATATATTCATGAAATTCATTCTATTTCTTTATTTTTAACTTATATTATGAATACAAGAACATAATTTATTTTTTTTTTTTACAAAATTTGGCAAATTAAACTGTGTCTCCATATTCACGTTCGACCCTGGCATGATTCACATGTTCTGTCAGGCTCAGTTGCAAACTTCTTTTCAGCCCAAGCCCACAGTGAACTCGGCGGGCCTAGTCTGTCTTATGTCAAGTTGATTTCTAACTGCCCCTCAAAACCCTAGTCCCTTAAAAACCCTACACGATAAAGCTCGGCGCGACGGCGACAGGAGCGGATCAACACCAATAACGGGACCAGGCTTCCTCCGAAACGAGAATGCGTCCTCCAAGGGGCGGCGGAAGCTTTAGAGGCAGAGACGGGGGCCGAGGTGGTGCCAGAGGTGGGCGATTCGGCGGGCGTGGCGGTGGCGGAAGAGGGCGTGGCGGTGGTTACGACGAAGGCCCGCCCTCCGAAGTTGTAGGTGCGTTTCCTCTTCGTTTTCTTTTAGTTTCGATAGGATTCGCGTTTTTACCATCTCAATCCGTTTGGCTGTGCAAATTGGTGCAGAAATTTCTACGTTTCTCCATGCGTGCGAGGGGGATGCCGTCACGAAGCTAACGAACGAGAAGATACCTTATTTCAATGCTTCGATATACTTGGAGAACAAGACTCAGATTGGGAAGGTTGATGAAATTTTTGGCCCGATAAACGAATCGGTAATAGCACAGCTTCTTTGAGCGCTATCAGTTTAGAATATCCTTAGCCAGTCTGACCCGTTCCTTTATATATTTTATCCATGCAGCTTTTTTCGATCAAGATGTTAGAGGGAATAATGGCGAATTCGTATTCACCTGGCGACAAGTTCTTCATTGATCCTGCCAAATTGCTGCCATTAGCACGATTTCTTCCTAGGCCAAAGTATGCAGAAAATTAACTTTATATGTTGTTCACTGACCATTCATATAGCATATATATCAATTACTATGTTCATGGATTTTATCTTTATTTTTGTGGATTATTATTGTTTAACCTATTTTATACAACATGCATCATAATCTGCTTCTGTACATACTGGTAGCTAGTAATATGTTTTGTGCATTGCATAGGTTGGCGAATTTCCTTGTTATTAATTGCTGAATTGCTGTATCTATGAAAAATGTTGGAAGAACATTTGTGTACACATTTTTCACTTTTGGTCATGCCAACATAATGCCAATTGTACATGCTCTGATTATATATGCCATGATGAAGGTCCAGGTCATTCAGTAATTCATCTATTCAATCTAACATCTGTTAATGTTGTCATCTGCTGTATGTCTTTGTTTCAATTATTATTTGTACAACTTATTCTTTAAATGACACATGGAGAGTTTTAGTTTTGTTAGATTTGGCATCCTGTGTATGATTTAGTATCCGCTTGCAGTTTTGCCTCATGGGAAACATTCTATTGCACTTCCATGTGAATAAGTTAAAGTTTTTTTTTTTTTGTTTTTAAACCGCTACTATCTTTGTACATCAGAAATTTAATAAACCATGACATAAAGACACTCCATTTAAACAGTCTGAAGCTAACTTGGAAACTTAAAACATACCTACAGGACATAGCTTTAGCAGATTTAATTCGTTCCTTTAGAGTCTCAATAAGTTGAAGTTAAAATAATATAATAATTCACTATATTCTGCACTAGAGGGTTATCCACGTCTACATTTGAACTGAAATTTGTTGGAGATTTATGTTTCTTTTTGTTAGTAATCTTGTGTCAAATACTTTTGTTCCTGCATTATCTATGATGAGTGGTGCATCCAACAATTTATGCACTTCAGATTTCAGAAATTAATCAATTATTTGCATTTGCTTCAACTGACATTCATAATTAGCACTGCAACATTATGCACAAGTGAAAATATGTCTGAATGTGAAGATTTATATACACCATTCTGCATTTTCATCCAGGATTGCAAACTTACCTTGATGTTTAAAATCCCTTGTGCAGGGGGCAAGAGGCAGCTACAAGAGGTGGACGTGGCGGAGGGTTTCGTGGAAGGGGTGGCAGTCGCGGAGGTGGACGCGGCGGAGGCTTTCGAGGAAGGGGTGGTGCCCCTAGGGGTGGTAGAGGGGGTCCGCCTAGAGGTGGGCGTGGTGGCTTCAGAGGCCGTGGAAGATCATAGTGTAATGCATTGCTTTGATCATTTGTATCTGGCGTACCCCTTCCATTTGCCTCAAGTTATATGCACTAGGATTAGTCTAGTGTATGCATCGTGATTTTTCCATCTACTTAGACATTGGCCCTGAATTTAGCTTGGACTTTATCAGTTATTCAAAGTCCTTTTCCTTTCATGAATATCAATATTTATCTTGTTGAGGGGATGCTGATATCTGCTATGTAGTGAATCACTGTGCAAAAGTAATATGCGAAAGGTCAACTTACTCCATGCACGCTACTAAACTTTAAAGCTTTGAAAGAACAACATATGTATTATTGTCGTGTGAGAACAATAGTCAATTATCGAATAGGTAAAAGATCTATATAAATATTGATATGCCGTTTGTTTGTAACTGTTCTTATTAATTAGCTTCAATTAATTTAATTAATTTTATGACTGTTAAGTATTGATTAGTTTTAATATGAAATGTCGTGTGTTGAGTGTTAGGAAAAAAAAATTAAATCAATAAATCACATGTAATACACGCCTCTAGGAGTTACAGCAATTTAAGACTAATCGATACATTGACTTGGCTTTATATCAGATTTATTAGAATTTATTTTAATCATCATGTTTAAAGCAACTTATATATAAATAATAATTATAACTGCAATTCGATATCACCCATGAAACATTTGCAGGACGTGGTCGTCTGTCGCGATCTTGATGCGTCGAATCTGTACTCACAATAGTTGACGTGACTCCTGGAAAACTGGGGTCCATTCCTGCTCATTCAATGGGGGGCATGCGTTTACTGGCATGGTGATCGGATAAACACAGCTGATCAGATACGCAAACCATGACCGTGGGCGTTTGGGGTTTAGGGTTTAGCAAACGAATCGAGTCGGTTCGTGAACTTTTAAATCGATTTGAAAAATATTCAGTTCGTGAAATTATTGAATTTGAGTCGAATTTAAATATGTTTAAATATTTTTGTATGTCAAATTTAAATTAATACTATTTTATTTGATTATTTACGAACCGCCGAATTTTAATTATTTTTATACCATTTTAACTTAAATATTTCAAATTAAGATCCCAAACTGAATTTAAATTTAAGTTATTTCGAATTATAATTTAAATACGCTTAATCAAGATTCAAATAACTCGAATTAAACTTAACTTAAATTTTATTTTAAATCTAGTTCAATCAAAGT
>JBAMIE010000098.1:6444047-6456402 GCA_037177295.1 Kaempferia parviflora
GGTATGTCACTAACTCTATGTTAATGGGAACACATGGCAAGTGTAAAGATGATATAGAACTAATGCATAACAGATAACAAGGTAAGCATACTACAGATATCAAGAGTGACATACCAGGGGTAGATAAAAAGAAACACAAGAACTACCACTAGCTATAGCGTACTATGCATATCAAATTTTGATAAGGTAATAATAATATATTTTGATATATCAATTTTAATTCAAGTTATTGATAGATCAATTTTCTTTAAAGAAAACTATATTTAATTATTTTTTTAACAATATTAAGTTGTTCAATAACGGAGAACTTGTATAAAATCAATATATAACTTATTCTTAATTATACATCATAAATATATTTATCTAATAATTACTATATATAAATAAAAAAATAACGAAACCGTATCAGCACGGCACGATACGATACCGAAACCGTATCATTCCGGTTTGGGATCGAAACTTTGGCACTGATCGAGATTTTAAACCTTGGTCTATTCTTCAATAGTATGCCTTTTAATGTCATAATATCCACAAGTATATCATATTATTGTATGACGAACAAAGTTTGGTAGAAAAAATAACATCATTATATAATATCTGCAGTTATTTTAGACTTAAGTTACATATGGCTATTCTTTAATAGCCTTCAGTTAAAGCATAGGTCTACTGCAAAACTCTTGCAAATGAACGATGTAGATTGATATGTACTCAGATTGAGACAAATGGTGTTTCTCATTTTGAATGATGGATTGGCAAGATGGAACCATAATAAACTAGACTTGTAAAATGGAGCCATGATAACCTTTGCTAACTTTAAAAAATTCGTTACATTTCTGGTTGGAAATTACTTTCTGCTTCACTTCCACCTGCAAAGGGACAATTAACTTCTCATCTGCACTAATTAGGTAGACCAGATTTTTTTCTTCTTCGTTTAAGTAGGAACTAGGAAGCATCTGATTTAGATGCTTTCGTCAGTTATTGGTAGGAGTTTCCTAAAGAACGTACCATATTAGGAGCCCTTGTTATTAAACAATTAGAGGTATTGGTCAGGAACCTATGTATTATACATTAACCGTCAAGCCATGAATGACCTTAGTATTCTTTGATAATGGTACGTACTGGTTTTAAGTCACAAACACCAAACATGAGCAATTTAAATGGATGAGTTTTGATTATTAGGTCAACTTCATGTGTTTAATACAGGAAGTAGCTGTGAAGAAATTCCTAGACCAGGATTTTTATGGGGATGCTTTGGATGAATTCCGTAGTGAGGTACATAGATATTGTTTTCTCAATTTATTATTACTTACGAATATAAAGTAGAATAAGTACTTTTACTAATTTGGCCATATGTTTGTCTAGATTCGGATAATGCGGAGGTTGCGTCATCCAAATGTTGTTCTTTTTATGGGTGCAGTAACTCGTCCTCCTAATCTATCTATTGTTTCAGAGTTTCTTCCAAGGTGTGACATTGGTCCTTTCTTTTTATGTGTTTGACAGAAAATTGTCCTGATTAGCTATGTCTAGTACAATTTTGGCCTTGTATAGATGTATGGTGTGGTTAGTGTATTGCATGGATGATACATATGTAAACTAGACTAGTAATGCACAATTAGATTTTATAAATCTTTCTCAGAAAGAACCAACAAAATTTATGGTATTGTGGACAAGGAATTTAAAATTGATTCACAAATAAATTATAGAAATATTTCTTAATATATTTTCTTTACTCGAATATTGCATATGCTTGATTTGGAGCTGAGTTAACGTGATAATGGCTAAAGATATTTTCCCCACATCAGATCATCTCCAATGGGCAATGGATCAGCTTCCAGTCTGCATTGACAGAACCTCCCAAGTTAAATTCCTTAGCCTAGGTTCATTTTTTTTATACTTTGTGGTTCCAAATTGGTTCTATTTGGATGGTGGGAGCAAACTGATTTAAATTGGAACTAGAGTGCATCAGGCGGTGCATTACATGAATGATTCACACGCTTGATTTGGAGACAATATCTAAACATTTCTCAATGATTTTTAATGGATCTGTTTTCAGTCTGCATTGAATGTATTTTGCTACATCAACTGGGGCCATCATGTCAAGAATCATGATCTAATGGAGTATCGAGTATATACAAATTTGAGCAAACACCATACTTAATGGCATACTAACAGCGCACATCTATACAGGGCCAAAATGGTGTAGACTTCACTTGTGTATTTGTCTTATTTGGTCAGATTATTAACCATTGTCATGAGCAACACAAACTTGTTAAGTTGGTATTGCTGAATTATTAGCATATTCTTGATCATTTTACCAAATAAATTCAACGAAAATGCCTCATTATAGTGTTGTGCATGCCATTGCCTTCTTTGAGCAGCCACTAACCTGAGTGTCAATGCGCGCAACAACGAAACTTTTGAAAACTTATACTGCCTGTAGACTTACTTTAATTTTAAAGTTATTTGTTAAGCATAGTTGATATTTAGAAATTTTAAATCTACTTTGCAAGATTGCTCAATAGTTCTTAAAATTATTATTATTATTATTATTATTATTATTATTATTATTATTATTATTATATATAGGGCACTATTACGTTGTACCCAGGCGTGCTGAAGTGAGTGGGCAGCGCCCACGTGACGTGGACCCCACAGCGTCCACATAGGCTCTGCTCACTCAATCGCGCACACGCCTGGGTTGGTTGCAGTGTAACAAGTTCCTATATATATATATATACACACCCACAGTTCTTAAAGATCGTATAACTAAGCTAAGGTTCTATGTATAAATTGAATTTCAAATTACATTGTATATATTGGCTTAATGTTTTAATGATTAGAATGACATTGATTAGTCACCCAGTGCCCTTTTTTCAAGAAATCTGTATATTTTTTAAACTAGTTTTATTCCCTTTTACTGTACAAATATTTGCCTTTAAGTTTCATATTCTTTAAACTTCAGAGGAAGCTTGTACCGGATTCTTCACCGCCCAAATTGTCAAATCGATGAGAAGCTTAGGATAAAGATGGCTCTTGATGTGGTACGAGCAATTTTCTGAATTTTTCAATCTGATTCCTTGTGTTTTGCTAATTTAGTAGTTTCTCCGATGGTTTTGTTTCTCAGGCTATGGGAATGAATTGCTTGCACACAAGTGTACCTACGATTGTCCACCGTGATCTTAAATCACCTAATCTATTGGTAAATGAGAATTGGACTGTTAAGGTATGTAGTTGGCCTTATGGGTTATGAACACTAATCTGTTGACTAGTAATCAATTTGGCACACATTAGTTATAGTGTCTCTGCAGTTAGAACTAAAAATACACAACATTCTCATGCAAGTATGTTTGACAAGTACTAATGAGGAACTTGAGCTGTTGTGGTATAGTTATGCTTTCTATTTGCTCATTGCATTGCTTCATTAACATGTTCGTTTTTATCTTTCAATCAAAACTTTATTATTACATTTCAATTATCAACTGAATTAGAGACAATTTGGATGGCTTGCTTGATTGACTATCTTTATACGATATTATCTACTGTTGCTGCATGAATATTTTTTCATTTGAATTGTGATGCCTATGAAAATTAGTTGTGCCATATATACTGTCGGATAATGTATTCAATTCCAAATATTCAGGTTTGTGATTTTGGCCTGTCACGCTTGAAGCATAGTACGTTTCTGTCATCAAAATCTACAGCCGGAACCGTAAGATATTATTTCTTTTGATGTTTTGCTTATGGCTTCAACAGTTTTGTGGTCAATTACTAGATCTATTACAAATTTTGTAGGTTTGAATAAATGTATCAGGACTTTCATTTAATAGTCACATTCTTCTGACTTTGTAAAAAAAAAAAAAAAGATCTATCATATTCTTGACTTAACAAATTGAATTCCACTTTTTCTGTGGCTACTACATCATGGCATACATTAATTTAACAATTTTAACACAATTTGTTGAAGAAATTCAAAAAAATTAAAAGTTGAAATATTTTAACAACAACAACCAAGCCTTATCCCACTAGGTGGGGTCGGCTATATAGATCTTTTTACGCCATTGAGCTCCATCTTCTACTGTTTGAAATTGATTAAAAATGCTAATATATGACTATTTGATCATGTTACAAAATTGAAAGCATGTGATATAATTGTTAAAAGTAAAAGTTAGTGGCTCATTTGTTAAAACATTAAAAGTTTGCTATAGATTCAATAATTAATCCCTTCTGAACCATCGACCTAATATTTGTTATTAGAATAAAGAAATATCATATAATAAATGTGCATAAAAGGCTACAATTTGACTTCATTCCATGTTCCACAAACTCTTAATTGAATAGTACTGACCTATGACTCACGGTAGATGAATCTCATGAGTTCATGGTGGCATTGCATTATTGAAAATATAGGCACACTACATACATGTAAACAACTTAATTGAAGCCATTTTCCCTTCAATGACGTTGCCAATTTATGTTTCTTTTATCTGATAGCCTGAATGGATGGCTCCAGAGGTGTTGCGCAATGAAAATTCCAACGAAAAGTGAGTTTCCCTGACTGATAGTGTGAATATATATACTTTTCCGCTTTAGTCAAATTCTTTTATATGGGTACTTCCCCACAATCTGTTTGCTTTCAACTCCTAGAGTAGTGCAAATTTACCTTTAAATTTGCACTTGCAATAAACCAATAAGAACAGTATCTTCACGCCTGACATGAGGAGCAGGGAATGCTGATGCGCAAGTTCAAATCTTACCTTCCCTTTAAACGGTTAGGTTTCCTTCTCATCCCATGGATGCATCTACCAAGAGAATCTTAAGCAAAGAGTTTATTGACTTGAGAGTTTTACATACCCAAGCCAATGACATAGAAAGAGCCGTCATTTGCTTCTTATAAATATATGCCTTAGGCAAGGAAATGTATATTGTATCTATATGATAAGCAATTCGTTCTTGCATTCTTCTTCCAACATCCTCCCAATTATGAACACATAAATTTTTCCAGAAGTGATGTCTATAGCTTTGGAGTGATCCTCTGGGAACTTGCAACTCTGAGGATGCCATGGAGTGGAATGAATCCGATGCAAGTGGTTGGTGCTGTTGGATTCCAGAATCAACGACTTGAAATCCCAAAAGAAGTTGATCCCTTGGTTGCTAGGATCATATGGGAATGCTGGCAAATGTAAGCTTCAAAGTTATACTCATATGCTAAGTTTGCTAACTAGTCATATTAGTCAATCATGCCGAGGACCATCTAGCTGTTATTTCTTCCCTTCAAACTACGAGTAATTACCTATATTCGCATTCTAAAATTGAGCTGGTGAAATGCAGTTAGATATAAATAAAGACACCTTGACTTGGATGCTGAGTCTTATCTCTCATGTAGCTTATCTACTTTGAAGTATACTGATATTTCATTCGGTTACACGCTTTTTACTTTGGTCCGAATGATTTGTCTGATCAGGGATCCGAGCTTGCGTCCCTCGTTTGCACAACTGATAACTGTTCTGAAGTCCTTGCAAAGGCTCATCGTTCCTTCGCACCAGGAGTTGCAAAACCCTCCAATGCCACAAAAAATACCAGTGAACTCAACACCATAAGCACTTCAAGCGATGAGTAAAAATATACTTGACGGGTTGGATTTAGCCATAATTGGTCGACTCTTATACCTGTCTTGCACCCATACAAGTGGTTTATTTTTAGTTTATTTTACTTTTTTTGCAGTGATTGTACAGTGCTTGATTATGTTTATAACATTTATTATAAAAAAAATTGTGTGGCTGTATCTCTTTTTTCCTTATGTGTTGCCAGCTGGAAACTGGCCATATCCTGGGAAAACACCCTGTAAGTTGGGGAACATTAACTTGGTCCAACGTGAGAGAGATCATCAGTATCTTAAGTGATTCAGATCATAATTGTAAAACTTACTATGTATATTTGTCTAATTGCTTATGAGATTCTGTACATGCATGGTATTTGTGAAATGTCATTGATTTTCCTTGTGATTCGAGGAGAATATGCTCATTATATAAACAAGCAAACTGATATTTCTGTTTAATGCAACACTCTTCGTATTGATTTTGCTTAAATTGTATTACTCAAACACCTGGACAGTTACGAACACTGTTGGTAACTGAATTTTATTGGCATTGGCCAAATTTAAATGCAGGGGGAAAATGAAACTATTCTTATAATTTTAAGCAAATTGATATTTTTAAGTAAGGTTAGTTGATTAATTTATAATTGACATTCTTATTTTTCTTTGTAAATTTATCAGTGTATTCATTTTGATATCAAAGACTATAATAATGAATTTGGAGCTTCTCTTGAACAATGGTTACTGATGATGTTATACAGGGTTATTCCCGAACATCCTAATCGCCAGAGTTCTTTCCCGAGCAATCCGAATTGCCAAAGTCTTATCTCAAGCCCCCTCCACCCAAGATTTCTTTTCAACATTCTCTTACTCTCTTCCTCGCATCTTTGCGAGTCTTCCATCTCGGATCGCAACTGACTTGAGCGTTGGAACGACTACGCCGATAAAACCAGCCAACCCTGATGTGCTTTGCTTCGCATGTCACCAGATTTGGTCAGATAGGAGGTGATCACAACATTGCAGAAGGTTTCGGAAGAGGAGGAGCCCGAGCAAACAGATTGATACCATCAGTTACCCTATCAACTAGACATAGAAAATGTCTTCTTGACTATGGAGGTTTTTAGAAAATGTCTTCAAGTGATGTTTGCGCCATACACCAAGTTGAGTGTTATCACTTGAAACAAGTAGTTTGCGTTTGATTTGAGTTTCAAGTCTATAAAAGTTGAGTACCATGTTATGTTAATATTGATGCGGTCACTAAACTAATCTCACCTCTTTAATGAAATGGGTATTACATGCTCTGATGCTCATATCCACTGCCATTTAATGTAATAGTCGAAATGTCATATAATGATCATTCCTACAAGATCAAGGCATTAAAATTGATTGTAATTTCACTTGACAGACAGCACATGCAATCAGATACTATTCTTAAGAATGATGGGCTGATGGGTTGTCGCTACGAGTGCTTTCTAATTTATCTTTATGGCTATCGTGGGGCAACATGTCATCCCATGATTAATCGGCGTAAGTGCGTAAGTTGGATTTCTGATGTCAACTAAAAAAATAACACTATTCGATTTTGTGTAGTCGCTACTTAAAATCAACTAGAAGAAATACAGATTAAGACCAAACGCTAATAAGATGAAGATTAAGATCACCAACAGATGCATGCCAAATCAAATCAAAAAGTCTTGAAACACTGATTAAATAAAACTCTGAACTTGCCTCTTTTTTTTCTCCTTCCAAATGATTGTCAAGAATAGAGGAACTCTTTAGCTAGCAAAAACAAAGAAATTTGCAAAATGATTAACATTCACTATAAACCATGAAATGGATGAAGGCCAAGAAAGCGACTTTCTCATTCCTTCACTTCAAAGTTTATGGTCTAACCAAAATAAGCGATCAGTTTATTTTCAAAGGCTGGTAGCTATCCAATAATCTCACATGATGTTCTTGGTTCATCTATTTTTGTGGACTACAGGATAAGGTAGGCAGTGCCCCTTCAAATTTTTCCTGTCTACCTAAAAGATAATGCAGTGCTTGATTAATGCAAGTGGAGTGGCGACTAATGCTGTTTCCCCCCTATCTCTCTATTTGAATTACATATTTCTGTTGTATCTCGACTAGTAGATAAAAGTGAAAGCAATAGCGATACAAAGAAAATAATCCATATGATGTATCAGTTACAAGATCTAACTATCATTGATGTTTAAGGCAATATTGAAAACCAAAACAATGGCTAGCAATAGGTTAATCTGAATCCATTGCTAGAGCCATTGATCTTACTTGTTATCGGACATCCTGCAAGTAAATCGAAAGTCTTTCATAGGATTGAACCGACAATCCAAGGTTCTTCACAATGGGGGAGAAGAATGGAGGAGAGGAGAAGTCAATTCAGCTTGCCCTAATTAAATCAATTCTCTTCCATATATATCTTGCCCAACTTGTGGGGACTATCAACCATAAAGCTTATATCTCATCAATAGCCCATCAATATTAATGAATTGGGTTAATGAATCTATATAATGAATCCACATTCAATATCTTAAACCCCCTTTATAAATAAAGGATTAGATCACTTAATTGGAATTTAGTTTTCTTAATGACAATTAGTTGTGTTAATCATGTGTAAGCCAATCTTATAAAGATTTAAGCCCACTAATGTGAACTTAATCCTTCAAAAAGAGATCCTTATGGAGCCTAAAATTGAATTTAAAGTAGGATTTTAGAAGCCCCTAAACCTAGTGAATGCACTTAATTAGGTGATTTGCACCATATCTGTGAAAATTTACTTGCTTAATTTTAATCATGAAGCAATCGTCACTCTGGCCAATTCTATGCAGTAACTGGAGATTAATTAATTGAAGCCTTCTTGTGCCAAGAATATGGTCCTCAAGGATGAGACCAGGCACATTCTCAAGGCCAGCACTATCACTACTCTGAAAGAGACGTCTATTTTGGCAGAGACTGTGTGTCTTTGATACCTTACGTTAGAACATGGAGCAATTCAAGGAAATAGACCGATCAGATTTGTCTTGGTCAAAATGGTGATAAAAGTTGATACCCCACACAACATACTCAATCAAGTGAAATGCCTGTGGCAAAGCATCAAAAGGGTTTTTGGTCAAGTAGGATAAAGCTGAAAGAGCTCTGGAGTGACTTTGCGCCTGAAGGGATACTGATGAAGAAGAGTCACTGATAGTGTCTTAGCCATGCCAATAGTGCTGCTCAAGTAATGAATTTTCCCATAGTTGGTGCATGTCTTAGGTATGGAAATAAAAGAGCAAGGTTTTGCTGTGAGCATATAAATTCTTTACTGCTCTGTGTTGTAATGTTCAGCAAAGGTCAGAGATTGTGACCTTGATATATCAAAATATTGAGTGGCTTTGAAGTTCTCAAACACTAATCTGTATCTGTTAAACTGTGCTCAATTTACAGTCATGGGATACTTCGATTAGTAGTGACATTATTGAATAAGTTGACTAAGCCAAGTGGATGTGTTTCTTCCATGCCTCTATAGGTTTATACCCACTACAACTATATATGTGCATATTATCTGTCAATGAATGCCATGGAGCATCAAATTAAGCAGTGATTGCTCGTGATAGCTAATGATTCTGGCCTGCCTTCCATGATAAGTTGCACCTCTTTTTCGTGATTACTTTTCAGTTTCTTCCCCACCACCATTCTCCATTTGCTTTGCTCCACCTTGAACCTTGATGAGTTCAGGCCACTTGTTTCCCTGCACAAGAGTAAGCTATATATTTTTCTTATGTTCCTCAGATCAAAATTTCAGGAGTTCATGCTGAAGAACAGGTCGAGTACAGCTGCGGCCTCTCCCACTTGTATACCGGAAACCATGGCCTTCTCGTCCATTAGGAACAGCAGCAGAAAGTTCTCCAAGGAGTTTGAAGAAGAGACAAGGGGCATTGGACTTGGCCTACTTGATGTACTCACGAATGAAGACTGTGTCACGGCTGTTTCCAAGCAAGAGAAGAGAGTGGTGGTGTTTGGGTCTAAGCTTAAGATTCAAATACCTTCTCCGGCCACTGAATCCATCTTCATTTCGAGTGCCGGCCATGCGGAGTCCCGGCATTCACTGATAGAATTTGGCATCAAAACTAGGAATTCACTGGTGGCCTTGTACCCCTCGTCCCCTGTTCAGAGAACGTTCATTCCTCCTTCAGAGATGGCCCAGTCGGAGGATTACACTCGCGTCATCTTGCGCGGGCCAAATCCGAAGATTACTCATATTTTTGAAGACTGCATCATTGAAAGCGGCAGCAGTGAATCTGCTAATCATCTGAATTGCAACTGTTCTTGTGGCGATGGATTCAGCAGTCCAATGGTTGGAGAAAAGAAAAATAAAGGTTCTATTTTTTTTTTTCTGAAGAACGTTGAATCGCTCAATTGCTTTTATATACTGTTAATCTAAGAACACAAAATGAAATTTTGCTGCTACATTGCCACTAACAGGAGAAGTTTGAAGCAAAAGGAAGAACTTTGAGTCGCACTATCAATTTAGCGACGCAAGAATTCCTTGAAGCAAGATCAAATAAATGAGAGCACCTTTCGTTGCCTCTACTTCTGCTTTTCTTTTCAGATCTTTCTCTTGCTTTCAAAAGCGTGATTTAGTTGTTGTAAAAAATTCAACTTGTTACTGTACGGTGAGGAAATGATTTGTTCATGTAAACCCTAACCAGAATGAGGCATGAAAGACTTTTGGAGAGACAGTTCATAAGATCGAGGGAAATTTTTAGATTACCAAAATACATCGCGTTAAAGATTTAACATTTCCTACACCCTGACACTGCCACACTACTACACGAGATTGCAAAGATGTAAAAGGAGGTATACACTAATCAAGCAGCCTTCTTGGGCGATTTGGTCGCCTTGGACGGCGATTTGGGCTCCTTGGCAGCCGTCTTCTTCGGTAGCAGCACCGGATTGATGTTAGGGAGCACGCCGCCGTGGGCAATCGTCACGCCGGCGAGCAGCTTCCCTAGCTCCTCGTCGTTCCGTATCGCCAGCAGCACGTGGCGCGGGATGATCCGGTTCTTCTTGTTGTCGCGTGCCGCGTTCCCGGCCAGTTCCAGCACCTCCGCCGCCAGGTACTCTAGGACGGCGGCGAGATAGACGGGGGCACCCGAGCCAACTCGCTGGGCGTACCGCCCATTCTTGAGGAAGCGGCCAATGCGACCAACGGGGAACTGGAGGCCGGCCTTGGTGGATCTGGAGACTGGCTTCTTCTTGGGCCCTCCACCTCGGCGACCAGCTGCTCCCTTCTTCGCCTTGCCGGCGACTGCTCCACTGGCGTCCATCCCCTTCCGGCGAGATCTGGGAGAATTCGAAGCGAAGGCGGTGGTTTGGATATTTGAAATCGATACGAAGCCGAAGCGAACCGAAACCATTTTATAGCCAGGGGTTGGTTTTCGTGAGCCGTGCAGTCCTCAGATCGCCCTCCGTAGCCGTTGGATAGGTTTCGATGGACGATCAAGGAAGCGCACACTGGCGATCCGTGAGAGCCGATTACTGACCAATGAGAATTGGCCATAGATGGATGCTCCGATTGGCACCTGACACAGCCTCCTTCCCCACCTTTCCTCCGTTGGATTGATGAGATTTAATCACAGCCATACAGTATGGAACAGTTAAATTAAATTCTGTGGGTTCTTTAGATTTATATTTCTCATTGATAATCATTTTCTAGATCAGTATTTATTTATTTTTATTAGTTCATACTAGATATTTAATTTAGACTAATTCTAAGGAGATGACCTATCCGATTCTACCGAAATCTTTTATCAACTATTAGAATAAGTCGAACAAAGTGAAACGAGCCTTTTATCATCAATGCATACAGAATTTTCTCTTTTGAAAAAAAAAAAAAAAAAAAAAACAGAAGAAAGAAAGAAAGCAAGCAAAATACTATCAGTTATAAAACTTCTATTTGTATATTATCATAGTTCAAGACTTCAGAAACATCGAATTGTTCAAAGTTCACTTGTCCATGGTTCTATTGCCATTCACATCAACCTCCATGATCATATTCTGCAGTTCTTGTTTAGTTGGGTTGATGCGTCCCAACTAAACAAGAAGGGAGATTTATTTCCACGGTAGAAAGGGCAAAGATTCATCATTTCTTAATGATCTAAAATGCCTAAAAATTAATTCATGTCGTAAAGAGAATGTCAATTACCCAAACATGTCAAGCAATAAACCAAAAATTGAAAGCCAAAAATCAAACTAAAAGAAAGAAACAGAGCAAAGTGTAAGGAACTGAATTAAAGAAGAGATTAGACCATCTCCATTTTTTGTCAGAGAAGGAGAACACATCCTTCAATACCAAGTAACAAGGAGACAGAATTAAAGAAGAGACTGGAATTCTCTTGTATAATAGACAGAGTTCGGCCAAATATCATGAATGATTAAGTTATTGTTGGTGTCGGAAGTATCAAGATCGAACCTTATTTTGATAATGACAAAGGGTTCAAAATTAAGTTTGTTTTGTGAACTAGTGTGGTTTGCTGAGTGTGCAAGAAAATTCTAGGTAAGTTAGACACGAAGTCTTAACTTGCAGGGTTGAGCACGAAGTCTTGGTCGAGGATCGGACAACGAAGTCTTGGCGAGTGAAGCCGAGCACGAAGTCTTAGCTAGTAAAGCCGAGCACGAAGTCTTGACGATTGAAGTTGAGCACGAAGACTTGATCCGGGAGATCAAGCAAAAGACTTTGCCGAGCGAGGATAATGGACAGGAGTC
>JBAMIE010000098.1:6472378-6483611 GCA_037177295.1 Kaempferia parviflora
CACTAAACGGACTGAAAATCCAAAAAAATATAAAAGAGAGAAATTACCAAAAATAGCTAAAATACCAAAAAAAAAAAAACCCCAAAGATTACAAAAAGAACAATTTACTAAAAAAATAAAATAAAAAAAAAAACCCATGAATCCTCCTACATCAGTCACCCGAGTTGGAAAAAACTCATCCTCGAATTTAGCATATCGCATCAACTTGCAAATCTTCAAAATAGCATTCTTCATAATCAACTTGGCAATCGTCAAAATAGCATTCTTCGTAATGAATTGGTCCACCATATTTCCACAAGGAACATTCTCCGTGGACTCTTGCTTCTTACCCATTCAGATAATAATTCTCCGCACACACTTAACGTACAAATCTTTCTTTTGACCTGGAACATAGTTGGATCCCATAATCCTTACTTTCATACCCGTTGAAAATTTCCAAAGAAAACTCAACCAAAAGCAAAGAACCTACACTTGTCAGAAGCTGGAATCATCTTTGAGACATACAACATAAGAGGGCCCTCTTGATCACAATTTCTAATTGCATTTGCATAATTATCATCAAGTGGACCTTCATACAAGTTCTCCAGACCATACTTCTGTGCCTTGGAAGGAGAAGGAAGGTGAAAGATCGTCATTTTAAGAAGGGTACTACTTGCCGGCAACCAAGTCTGCCCTCTTCATTAATATCTTTCCAATCAACTCTTTCTCATCAGACTTCACGGTGACACCAAGCTTTTGTAGCATATTGGCCATAATTTATCCTTCTGATCATTCATGCAGGTGGCCAATCTGCTTAATTTGCTCGTAACAGAATTGAATGAATCCACGTTTACATGGGGGAGACCCACTACTCTTAGTAGTCCATTTCTTAGTGGCCGGGTCAAAGAAGTTCTCACCCCAAAGCCTCTCCATCATCTTGGTCTCATCAACTCCAAACTTAGTTGTGTACATCTTAGCAAAGTTAGTCAAAGTGAAAGCCCAACCATGCAATCCAGCAGAAAAGGCAACCATTCCCTTTTCTGGGTAAACTTGGACTCATCGAGAAGGGCATCCTCATAAGTAGCCGTATGTATTTGCATGACCCTTGCAGATTTGACCCTACCTAAACCCGGAGCCAATCCTCCAGGGTCCTGCCACCACGCTGCAGAACGGCAGCTCATGTGGAACCTTGGATTTCTGGCGTAAGAGTAGTGGAACGTAACAAAAGATTATGGCCGCATAACATAGGGGCCTACTATGAGGGGAACTCGGCCAAAGGAGACCCGAAGCACCCAACCCTACCTTCTTATTCTGTAAAGCCAACCTCTTTTTCACCGGTGCTGACACAGTACATTTGCATTCTTGATCACTCTAAAAAAAGTTTGATATGCTTCTTCGCGGTCAACAACTTCATCGATAATTTCATCCGCCTCATCATCTTCATAAACTGGCTCGTTAGTTGACTCGGTCTTGTCTTCAGTGTAAATTTGATTGTGCACATTTTTCTCACGAAAAATTTTATCTAAATTAAAATAAAAGAACTTACGACCTTTAAGATCATGGGCACTACGATCACAGTGTGAGGTCGGAACCTACCTATTACGACCTCGACCACGTACATCACAATCTTCAGGATCCTGCGCCGCTAGACGCTAGGATAACTCTATGACTTGTCTCTATAGATCTTCAAGTACCTGGTCTTGGGTTCTACGATCATGGTGCGAGACTTTCTTAACTGTCACGACCACGATGATCATCCATGCAATCTAAAACAACTTTGATATCAACCGACATCGAGAGGGATAGTGATTATCCTGAACGCTACTGAATATGTTAATATGCGCACGAATACTGGAAGTAATTTTCTACCAAATGTTGATTCAAAGAGGAATATCAGGAAATAGAAAGATAAAGTGATAAACGACATAGTCAAAAAAATTATTAATCCAAAGACTTCCTTTACATCAACCAGACAATTATTTATATAGACTCCAAAACCTACGACACAAAAAAAGGAAGAAATCCTATCATATAAACCCCAATTCATAAGATACAAAAAAAGGAAAGAAATCCTAATAAAAAATGGAAAATTTCATAATAGACTCACAATCCTAAAATCCCTAAACGAATTCAAAATCCAAAAATATAAAAGGATAGAAATCACCAAAAATACTTAAAATACCAAAAAAAAAATCCCAAAAATTACCAAAAAAAAAAACAGAATAATTTACTAAAATATAAAAAAAAAAAAAAAAGATCCAATGAATCCTCCTGCATCATAATACTTCCTGGTAACAAATACAAAATCGAAACGCGGGCAAAGGGCAAATTGCAATAACTGAAAATAAGGTATTCGGAATAATTTGAGTTGCACCACCAGCTCATATGAGAATAGGAAATCATGGATACTCCATGATAACTATATTAATTATCAGAGTATGAACAAAGCAAATAACTAGCAAATTGCTTATAGTGGAACTGCATCTATATCAGCAAGCATGAAGAACCAATATATAACTGTGATCAAAACAAGAGCTAAAACTGATCAAACCTCAGGTTTTTTCCAGTATTCCTTGAATAAAGAGGGACTTCTTACACAAAGCTCTCCCACTCCATTTGCACCAACAGGACTACCATCTTCTGCAAGAATCTTGACCTAGACAGGAGCAGCCAGAGTTATGTTCAAATTGTTTGATATACATTTTTCTATAAAATTACAGTACTACCGAAGATAAGCAATATGTACACAGCAGTTAGGCAAAAGCTGATTAAGCAACAAAGTGTTACATATGCTAGTGGTTTTCCTTGGAGGCTAAAATCCAGAGGGAAGCAAAATCCAGACAATCACATAAAAGAGATTGAATTGAAAGATTAGACAAAAAGTACACGTAAAGCAATATCTCCAACTGCTAGAGGGTTCTACTTCTAACTTCGAACAACTTTAAAAATTAAAATTCTGCTCAAATTTTGTGCCAAAGATAGCGCTCGTAAGTTTACATCAAATTAAGTTAGATCATTTTTTTCCATTGCAGTAAACAAAGAATTCCAATTCTGGCTCAACAATAAGTAACACTATCACCGTAATAAAACATGCATGACATTCTTGTAATACAAAGAAACATGAAGTACTTTCATGTCCAACCTAATACTCCACATACCTCAACTCGAGGAAGGGGTTTCCCAACAGTGCCTGCCTTTCGTGCACCATGCAAAGGATTGGATAGTGCCATAACAAACTACAAAGTACGATAATAATCAGTACAACTCATAGCTTACACTTGTTGGCATTTATAAGGTTAGTGCAACTGATATAGGTTAAACCATCTTTTCAGGATTCAAATAGTATGCTGGAAAACACAAAGGGAGAATGAATATGGAGAAAACCTCAGTCATTCCGTAGCGTTCTAGCAGACGATGACCTGTAATATCTTCCCATTGTTTCATAATAGGATATGGAAGAGCTGAAGAACCGCACATCTAGATGAAAACTTGTGTAAATTCTCTAATAATAGATTTAATGTTTTTATTCTGATTTAAAATAAACATGCGAACACAGAAATGAAAAAAAAAATTTAATCTTGGAGTGCATGTATCTTCAAAGAGCAAGCCTACCTGAAATACATCCAAATTAAAACAAAAAACAAGGCAATCATACAATGTACTGCAAGCACAAAATGAACTAAGTTGTTATAACCTCCACAGTCTATTCTTTCTTTTAGATCCAATCAATAAACACAACTATTTTACTTTAAATTTTTTGTATGCATGAGTTACTTTTGGCAGATTCATAACTTTTTTTTTTTTTTTTGCATTTTTTCAGTTGGGAACAGTTAGATATTTTTCATAAACTATCAAGTTCAGTAATTTCATTTAAAAATTGTATACAAAAAATAAAAAGAAAAAAACAATTACCATTAAACGCAGTTGTTTAGCCGCAGAAGCAGCTGCCTTTTGCTGATCATTATCCATAGTTTTATATCCTTGCAGTAGCCTGGCGTACATAGTTGGAACCTGAAAATTCACAAAGCACATGAACTTGATAAGTAAAAGACAAATTCTGAGTCCAGAACTACCACAAACACATTTTGATTCACACGAGTTGATTGATTTAAAAAAAAAAAAACAGAAGATATTAAAATAAAGTCACTTTAACTCAAGAAATTGTACATTCTGTTAAAGGACAATTTCTATCTTACATTATGTTCACATACAGAATTTTACAAGTTATTCTTATTTCTTAGGTCCTTTTGGATGCTAAAGTTATAGTACTGAAGATAGTCGGACTGAAGATATGAACTTGTAGTAAAAATTGATTGTTTCAGATTGCAGGCCAAAATAGGATCTTTTATTTTCTGGGATACTATAAACTTGCGGTGTTGAAGTCGGAAACAAAAAGGGTCAGGAACCTTTCTAGATGCTTGAACTTATCCATGACAAGATTGTTGAAAAAGTATGTTTTCCTTTCATTAACTAGCATATCAAGCTTAAGGATATTGGATGTGCAGACATAAAGAAAAAAACGGACGTAACCCACATTTGTTCAGAATGCCAAAATTATAAAAATGTAGAATTATTCAAGATCTTTGACATGAAACAATTTGTTCATCATCTGGTAATTATGTCAATGATTTACTATCGCCCAATTCAACATTTTGCTATAAATAAAATGTCTGAAGGAAAGTCACAAACTTCACTTCTATAGTCAAGATTTTCCATACTGTACTCAAGCAACCAGTTTGCAACTTTGTTTTAGTGACACATACCTAATATTTCTGTTTACAGATACCCAAAATCTCTGTTCACAATCACATTTTTGTAGTGACACAATACAAACACATTCTTAAAGCACTACTACTTACTAATCTTGGCAATTATGAGAAACCTTTGGTATAAAATATATAAAAACAGTAAACGAATAAATTATGTAAAGCACCCGTGCCTAATGCTTTTAGAATGACTGAATAATTCATGCAGTAGTTATTTCTATAAACAACAGAAATGGGGAATATGTCCTTTTCTCATGCTTTGTTTTTATGGCATGATTGCACTAGAATAGCTCCTCAATCTTGAAGCACCAGAGCCATCTGTAAGCTTTACATTCTGTCTTATAAGAAAGGAAACACTCTTGAGAAGCCAGAAATATTCATCCATCAATAAGACTGGTACCATATCTTGGGGTTCAATTGAAGGTTGCTCTGAAGACAGTAGAAGAGGTGACTGTGGAGGGCACAAGTCCAACAGATGAAAGATCAAATCCTTAATAGTGTATTAGACAGTCTGATCAAACAGGACTCTTTGCATCTATGCACTTTCCATAACTTATTGAGGGGACAAAAAGTTTGCACAATAAAAACTTAGCAGCACTTCTTTTCTTTACTTTACAAAAAACAACAATCAGTGATTTCATGAGAATAATTATAGAAACAGCATAAGAGTTTCCCATGGGTAAGTACTGTTTAATGAAAGTTGACCAAGGTCAAACTACTTTAGAAGGCAATCAACAATATGATACTTAAGTTACGAACTTCATTTACATGTCTGATCATGTAATTGAGCCAAAATTACAAAAACAACATAAGCCCAAGAACCTGTTGCTCTCAGAGGGCAGTGACTATTTCATCTTTAAGGTTGCCTTACCTTAACTTCAATCAAATTTTGTTGCTCTCAGTAAAATTTAATCCATCTAATATATTAGTTCTGTTATTTTTACAAGAATCTGAAAATTGTAACTTTTTTAATCATATTTTTTTTAAATTTGAAACTAGTTATGTACACTTACACCCGTAAAGACAGTAATGGCATCTTCTGCTTTGCTTCCATCTTTAGGGTCTGAATCACACCATCTTTGCCACACACCTCGAACGCTAAATTTTGGCATAAACTCAACCTGTAAATAGGATATTAATAAGAAAAGCATTTCAACAAGATAAGATGATCAACACACATTTTTGAGCCTAGATTTCCAAAGAAAAAAGATAGCATCTGTTACAAAGAGTTCTTACTAATCTTTGTCACTGCATCTAGTGTCTAGATCAAATTGTGCAAATTATGACACTACCATTAACAGATGAAAGTGTTTAAGACTGCAGTTTAAACTACAGAAATGTTGGATTTGAACGTCAACCTAACATAATGAAATGCAGAATCTAGAGACCATTGTAATGACAGTAAGGATTATCGAGTAGACACCTACCACTGATCCTGCATAAAGAGGTGCAAATAAAGCATTGAAGAGGCCATGCACATGTAAACTACAGGTTAAGGAAGAAATAGAATGGTGTGCATAAAGTAATGAATCAACATGGTATACTCGTAATTTGATGCATCATGGATAAAAGGAAAGCCCGGTGCACGAAACTCCCGCCAATGAAAGGTCTTGGGAAGGGTCAGACCAATGGTCTACTGTACACAGCCTTACTTGTATTGCAAGAGATTGGTTCCTCGACTCGAACTTGTGACCACAAGGTCACACGACAACAACTTTAGTGTTGCACCAAGGCTCCCCCCCTTTGATGCATCATGGATATTAGGAAATAATAAAGAGCATATGCTTGATGCTTTTGTATACAGGACTAAGCTGGAATTCGATGAACAAAATTTCAAACCAAGTTTCATATTATATCAACAGAAAGTAGACAAATTTGGATATGGTGTAATGGCAGACAATGCATAAAGTGATCATGACATGTGTACTCCCAAGCTTCAGTCAGAATTTGAACCTGAAAAAAAAACAAAAGGTAGCAGTTCATTTTGTCATGTCAAAGTAGAAAGATAGGTCATAATTGACCATATAACGATCACATCATTAAACTAGTTCAGAAAATTGTGCGATAAAAAAAACTTCTAGAAAGAGAACTGTCAACAATAGAAAAAGAAATCGCAGAATTAGATAACGGGTAGTAAAAGCATTGGTGTTATTTTTGAAATGGGAAAATTTTATTTAATAATTGACAAGAAGCAAAGTTTTGAATGGTGAGCCAGTACCAATGTTATGGAATGTAGAGTAAAACTTAGCCTCTACAAACAAAATTGCAGTTTCGTATAGTGAAGTAGATATGGAAAAATGGATATTTTTCCTAATATTTCAGATTGGCCATCACAAACATATCTTGCTACTATTGTTGCGGTGAGGAGCTTAAAAATGTATGTCCATGGAAGTTGGGAGTCAACCAAGGGAGGGGGGGCCGAGACCCAAAAAACAAGGCAAGGAAATGTTGGCAGGAAACAAATTTAGCCACTAAACTTTGGTATACAAATAATAATAATTAAAAAAATCATAAACATATTTAGCTCACAAATTAGAATTTTTAAAGCAAAAATGAATTAAGATCACAAAAAGCACATCAATAAATAATATTAACATGCAATGGAGCTAAAGAAGTCTGAACTGTGGAACTTAACTAAACTCTCTAGTTAGTAAAAACAACCTCTCTATTACTTCTGAAAAAATAAAATCAGTTATTCAGCTTCATGACTTCCATATGCCACATTTATATCAAACAGTTGGATTCCTTAAAAATCAACAGTTACATATGAAAGCAAAATCCTTACTTGAGAAGTTATGCTGTTGTGAGTGTGGACAACACCTTTAGGTTTACCAGTTGTGCCACTTGTATAAAGAATCAGAGCAGGATCATCTCCTGTGTAATAAGAATATAAGAATCAAATGAACATGGAGAATTAAGAGAAAAGAGTCTCAGAAGCTATCTACAACAGATGTTTAATAAGATCTATAGATGTGGGATTGATAAAAAAAAAATATTAGAAAACATATTAGCAATTGTCCAAAAGACTATGAAAAAACAGCAGTAAAAATATATAATCATCTAGATAAAATATATTAGATAGTTTTAACAAAATACACCCCAAAAAACAAAAACATAAACGGAATCTTCAGATGAGTACATCATGGCGAAGACAAATAAACGAAAAGGATGGTCTGCAAGAAATTTATTACCTTTCAGCTTGTTTGAATCCTCAATTTTCCTGATCGCCTCAGCAACCAAATCAGCAGCCTTTTCCCGTGAATGTTCATTCAAACTATCTCTTAATGGCATACTGGTAAGTGTTGGAAGTAGGGAAAGCTTAGCAGAGCATTTAGCAGCCACATTCTCCATGATTTCTTGATGGTCTTGAGTGCTAAGTATCATGGATATGTCCTGAAAACAAGAACAAGTTAAAGCTTATGGTGCCATCAATATGCAACAAGGCATACAAAAAAAAGGAGAGAGATTGAGCGAGAGAGAGAAGAGAATGTGAGATTCACGTAGGTCACCTACATAAGGAGAAATTTGCATGAAGTCATTAAAGAATAATAAGTACTCTAAGATTTTAGCTCACTTGAGGTTTTGAGCATAAGTAGGTCTACTTTTAGCAGACAATTCTTCTTCATTAGTGTTATTAATATCTAGCTATTGCACTAACATCACAGATTCACAGCACTACAGGTTGGAAGTCAGAGGTCATGCAACCAAGATGTCCATCTTGGACTTTCCGAGACACATAAATATAAATTAAATATTATTGGTTTATAGTTTAAAAGCCACTCACAGAATTAATGTAAAATATTTCTAGAATAAAAGTGATTGACATATAACAGAAAAAACAGACTCAAATACAGGATAAAGGGAGGGGGAAAAAAAGATATGATGGCTTCTATTGTAACGGGAATAGTAATCCCATCTCAAACTAAATTAAAATAGATAAATAAACTTTCACTAAACTTACTGTTTCTTCCAACTTTTGACTGGTAGAGAAATGAAACTTTTTTAACCAGGTACTAATTCATATGTACAAAAAAGAAGGGTATGAAACATACTGAATCATTCATCACATGCAAAATCTCTGATTCTGGATAGCTGAGAGCTAGAGGAACTGCAACTCCTCCACTAATCCATGTACCAAAGATTGCTGCAACAAATTCAGCAGAAGGTTTAGCCACAATCCCCACCCGAGCACCATGAAGACATTTTGGACCATTAACAGGTCCAATTGTTTTTCCACGCTCTTCTTTCGCCTATACCAATGGCTAAACTTTAGCAAATATTTTGTAGATCAAGAACCAGCATTTCAAAATACATTTGATCTCATTTAAACGGATTCAGTATCCATAGGCTTTCATCCATGTTAGGAGATGAAATAGAAACCTTAATGATTTATGCAAGGCAGCATAGGAACACTTCATAACATGACACTTACATTTATGGCATCTGCATCAAGCAATAAGTTTGAGATGTTTAAAGCAGAAGCAATGAGTTGAACATGGCTAAAATTTTTCTGCTCTGCCCTTATAGCAGTACGTTCTTGAGTTGCAGAGCCATACGTAAGAACTGCTTTAACAGCCTCCATAAATGTACGAGATGGTTCAGTAGCTTGAACTACACAAAAGACATTATAAACCTTAGAATTATGACATTTAAGAGGATATATTATCATATGGTTAGTAAAATTGATGGTTAATCAACTCTAAGTTACCTTCTACGAAATTAAGAGTAATACATCAGATATAGAAATATTGTCCTTTTTTACAAAAAAAAACAAAGATTGTAAAAACAAAGATTGTACCCTGGTGTGGAAGAAAACTAAAATCAAACTGGACCAATTGAGTAAATTTAAGGGAAGATGAGGATTTCACTCTATATGTTTAAAACATGGTGCTTCTTTCTACTGGTTTATGATATAAATTGACCTATAAAACGACTAATTGCATGCATATTTCTTTAGCCGCTCAAACTCTATCTATTAGATATAAAACTCCAACAGTTGCAATGAATAAAAACTTATCCAAAAGATCCATCTCCAGTCCAACAGGATCATGCAAACTGTGCAAAATGAAGTACTAACCTAATCAAGAACAAAGAAGCTCAGAGACAGAGAACAACAAGAGTGGACAGCAACGGCAAGAGGTTTCTAGGTTGCAAGTAAAGTGGGTATAAAGAGAGAAGAGAGATATGGCTGGAAGCTTTGTACTGTTCCGCTCACTTTTTTCACTAAAATTTTCTGCTGACTAAATGGTGTAACCCTACAACAAAGAAGCTTCAGTAACAGCTTAATGGCAACTGGGAAATTGCAGCAACAGCTGGCAGTAATCGCCCACCACTTATTTTTTTCCGCTCATTTAATCACCTCAACTGTCTAGTAAATGCAACACCGTAAACCGATGATAAGGAAGTTCCTCTACAAGATTAAAATGTTAACTTCTTTTCTCAATTTGCATAATCGAGAATCCTATCGTATATTTCAGAAACGAGTAAGTATCTGATCAGTTGAGAAGTTCGCTTTCTTGGTCTTAAAAATGTGTTCTTTTACTGCATTGTGACATAAAAAGACGAATCCAAATGCTTCTCCAACAAAAATCACAAATTTCTAAAACGCCAATATATCATTAACTCCATCTAGAACAAAGCAGGAAAAGACAAAAACATCCAATAACACAATCCTGAATTAAGAAGCTTGCAACCCTAAGGAAAAAAAGCTAATCGAGTGTGAATGCGCACCTGAGAAGAGGCGAGACCGGGAGAGGCAAGGCGAAGCGATTCTAGATCGCAAGCAGGGCGAGACGGCACGGTGAAACGGGAGAGGAGAGGTACGGTTGGAAGCCAAGCTCAAAAGGCATCCTATCGAAGCAGGCGCAGTAATCGTCCATCCACCTACTTTTCCACCCATTTATGGTTTGTTCACCAAATAAAACAAGAGACACAGTCCCGTCCAATGAAGGTCACTCCGCCATTGCATTCAAACCGACGTAACAAAGAAAATGACAGACGAGGTAAGAAATCGAGAAAAACAAAAACGAGCGGCGACCTTTGTCCACGCGCGCGTATTCGTCACGTCAGGTTGGGTCCTGGTTCTTGGTAGGGTTCCCGTGGAAAGAGAAGCAGTACAGCAGTGAACAGTGACAAGAGAAGAACCGTGAAAGCCGAAAGGCAAATTCGAATTTATGGGCTAAGGGCCTAAGGCTGACTCATGTTTTGTTTACTTGAGAGAGGATGGATGTAAAAAATAAAGGAAAGTTGTTCTAAAGGAAAATTTTTTACTGTTTATTTCGCGAGGAAGGATAGATTATACATCTTTTATACTATTTAATTGTTGGATGGATGGATTGTTAAATTTATCAGTGCGGATCAATTTTTGAGATTTTTTTCATCCATCCAAATCGGACGGAAAGCCGCAATCCGTACTCGTGAGGGAGCAACGAGGGACATTGCATAAGCAACTGCTCGTCGCTCTCGCAAGGCTGATGGGCTTCATGCCA
>JBAMIE010000098.1:6493176-6503560 GCA_037177295.1 Kaempferia parviflora
ACATTCTTGTTAACCGATCTTAGCTCAGTTGGTAGAGCGGAGGACTGTAGTAGTTGCAGGTGATCCTTAGGTGTTCAAATCCGGCAAGTCGGATATTTTACATTGAAAATGCTGGAATTTAAATTATAAATGTCTAAATTATCACACAAATTTCAAACAGGTCAAATACATGATTCATTAAAATTAGTTTTTTTTTTAATTATATGATATACATAAACTATTTTAGAATAGACTCCTATGTTAATATCTGGAATGAGTCAAAAACTAAAATATAAAAACATTAAAATGATGGATTAAACTGTGAGATTATCAGCTTGGCCTACCTTTATTGAATAAAAGCATGGGCTTTTGTGCCAACTTGGTCAGAGTTTGATTCTTGTACACTATAAAATAGGAAAAAAAAAAAAAAAAAAAAAAAGAAGAGTAAAGGAGCATATAATTGAATAATGTAAGCCCAAATTTAAGATTCTCATGTCTAAATTTTCACTATAAAGTACATAGGCAAAAGGGCAGTGAAATTCAACGATGTTCAATAAAGAACTAAGTGGATTTTGTTTTAAAAGCAGCAAATGACCACATCGCAGTCAGATGCAAGCTTGTTGTGGATTGATCCTTCCATCCAAAGACATATGAAGCATAATTGTTCTTGATCTTGAGTATTCCTTCACGGTTTGTCAATTGATCCTTAGCTCAAAATAGTGAAGTAAATAAAAAGGGTAATAGAAATCAACTATTTCAATTTAAGCTTAAGAAATCGCAACTAAATCCAAGGAGGCAACAAAGCCAAGGACATTATGTTTAGTGCTTATAGTACCAGCAGCAGACCATGACACATCAACTCTGACATTTTCAAGATAGAGGTATATAATACATAACCATGTCTTTTTATGTTTAGTCAAGCAGCAATACCACTTACTCTTCCAGCAGCTCACTTGTGACCATCCCCAAACAGAAATCCCAGGGATGAACCTCCTCCGGATGCAGCTTGCACTTTTGTTGAAGGTCGATAGATACATCAACCAAGTACGAACACCAACAGCAAGTCAAGATATGTTTATTAGCCAGCTTTCATTCAATTAGTTGGTATTATTTAGTTGGGGATCCCGAATTAGCATTGAACGAAGCTGGTCTATAACTCAAAATATATAAATAAAATGTAGCCTAGGCACAATAAATTCAACCAAAATCGATTGAAAGTGTTAATTCATTAGGCCCGGCATTAACTGCCCCGCTACAAGATGTTGTAGTGTTACTGGGATGCATTGGAGTTCCCATTGGTGTAATGTTGTTTGCTCCTGTTTCTCTTCTGATTTCTCCCAGTGTTCCAAGAAAACCATACCAACTGATAAACCAATGTACCCTCAGTCCATTTTTTTCCCCTACTAAAATTTGGTTCAACCTGAAGTTAATCTGGTTCACTTTTGAAAATACTGATTTACTAGATTTTCTGAAACATGATTTAACTGCATCTTTAAGACAAAGATAAGAGGTAAAAATCTTTTCTTTTTTTTTTGAAAAAAAAAAACACGAGCAGATGGATTTAGCAAACAGAATTATAATTGTTCAATGTGTATTTTCATCAGAATTAGGTATTCGACTTAAATTTGCGATACTCTCTACTGCATCATGAGCAACAGCACAAGAAACCACATCAGATACAACATGGTCACTTTCCAGATCATTCTCTACCTGCATGTTGTCTTCAGTAGGATCATCAGGAAACGGACGTGGCTTCTCCAGGGAAGCCGAGTGGCAGCCATCCTGGACTACCTCATTTGCTGAAGCTTCTGAAACCGATCTTTTGGTTTCTTCAGAACAACCCGTTTCTGTGGCCACTGGTTTCACATATCTTGTGGTTTGTTTACGATAAAGGGACATAGCTTTCTGCAAGGAATACAAATCATAAATGTATAATAAGTCTATCCAGAAACGGAACCATCATAGTCACAAGCATATAAAGGGCAGCCAATGCAAACTTTAAAATGTAGCTTTGGCCCTTGGCCAGGCATAGCCTGATTTCATGTAAAAATCAAGCATGCCTCGTGGCTGAGAGAATTCCATCAGGCCAAGCATGGCATGGTCCGTTTCAGGATGGATTGTGTTTAGCACAGACTATGTCATATAGTGCTGAGCTGGGCTAAGTTGTGCTGACACCCTCTACCATAAGGCGTTGAGTAAAATCACATTTGATTGTCAAGTTTGAGTTGTATACAAAACATAAATCCAATGTAATAATCAGCCTAATGAATCATTTACAATTATTTATGAAATAAGTAAAAAAAATCATAATTCCTAATCCTAGGAAATAGCATGACAGAATGTCTTCTAAAACGAGGAAAGAATTAAGTCTATCCGAAAAAAGAAAAAAAAAATCATAATGCCCCACTGAATTAATGGTGCAAAAATTTATGAAATAAAAATATACCTTGAATACATCATCTTTGGCAGTGGCATAGAAAGATTTCAAAATAGAGTTTGTGTCCATTTTTTCTATCCTGCCATCTTTGTTCATCTGAAAAATAAATAAATTTTATATATATATATATATATATATCACAAGTTATGGAACATACATCATAACCAAATAAGCCATATTTCTATTTTCTTTTGTCAATATGGGGTAGTATATACCTGAAAGCGTCCAGAATTAGCTAAACTGCAGATATTTTTAGTATTCAATACTCCCGCTTGGGATGTGCACCTTTCATATAACTCCAAACCAGCAAGATCAGATGAGATATCAATCCTGGAAAGGTAATTAGCAACAAAATTCACTTTATTCTCTAACATGTGAGAGGGCTTGAATGTCTTCTTGGTTACAGCCTTGTGGGGAGACTCCATATCATTCTTAGAAGTGATTGTGTCACTTGATTGCTTTCCACCAATGCTTTCAGTTGGCAAACACTTTGATTGGACTAGTTCATCTGTCAAAGACTGTGTTGAAGACTGTTCTTTCCTCAATGCTGAATCCATATTGTCGACATTGTGATCCTTCCACATCTCAGAACCCATTTCCCAACCTCTACTGCCCATTAACTGTCCATTCTCATCCCATTCTTGCCTCCCATATATTTCATTACCAAATATACCATTGGTTCTATCCCACATCTGCATCTGAGGATGGCATAATTGTTCAACAGAATTATGCCAACCAAATGGCCGTCCATGACCAGAAAATCTCTCAGTCATCTCATGCATGTGATACGAAACACCACCATGTGTCAAATCCATAGGTCTAACTCCAAACAAGGGTGGAGGTGGAAAGTGGGACATTGCTGGATGAAATCCAGGAGGTGGTCCATGTTGTAAAGGCATAAAAGCATTTGTTGCTGGGGCAGACCAATTAGGAGCACCTTTCCAGGCATTTCCATGTCCCCTTTCAAATCCAAGATCACTTGTGCGTTTGTAACGACCATAAGATCTGCGGTCATTACTATGAGCTTTATTATCCTCTTGGTATGGACCCAAGACGGAAGGGCTGTCAATCCCAACCCTTGAAGATGATCGAGGACGAAGGTGATTAGGTGAACGGTCTGAAATATTACTACTTCTGTAGATAGATGATGAACCGAGAGGTGTTGTTTCCCTAGCACTACCAATAGCCTGGGACATATCATCTGGAATTGGCTTTTCTGAATCATACACTCCTCTGTCTCCCTCATTATAGCTAGCATTCCTTTGTATAATTTCAGTATCAAGGCTTTGTCTATAAGCTCGTTCATATTTAGATGGTGATCTTTCATAAATTCGATGACTACTTTTAGTAGAAGATCTTCCCTTTGACTGATTTGGCGAGCTACAATCATCTGATCTTGGAGCCCTATCATACTTTGAAGAAGCAACAGTTTCTACCAATAGTTCACCTGAATGAGTGTCATCCTTCGTAGTTAGTTTCCCAGATCGTGGTGCAGTGTTTCTGTCACGAAATCCTGAAGAAGTCATAGAATCTCCTTTAACAATTGTGTTGGGACGTTTTTCTTCAGGTGATAATACTCTATGACCCGAGTCTTCATACCTCATGTCCCTGCAAAGAAGAAAGCTTAGTAAAAATTTAACAGGTTGACTGAGACCAAGATCAAATTCCCAGCAAAAAAACCTCAAATACTAAATTATGTAATTGTCGACAACAGAACTAGGCTATATGCATCATTTTCCACCAAACAGAACTATCAACAAAGGTTCAACTATTTGCTCAACTACATGTCCACGAAGGGAAAGAGGCAGCAGACAGTCATAATGCATAGCTCAGTAAGAAAAGGAACTAACAAGCCTATGAAACTATTGTCAAATCAATATCTTAACCAAAAATGAAATTAAACACACACATACACACATCAACTATCAGTTTCAAAGTAAGCCCAAGATCTATCACTAGTCAGCCAGTAACCTAGAAACAAAACTTATGCTCTTCAAGTAAAGAAGAAATTAAAAAAAAAAAAAAAATTGAAGACAGCTCAAACCACAGATAGATGTCACATTTTAATTGCAATCATTGTTCATTTAGGTGCAACATTTGCTGTTTGATAAAGCAGGCGAAATGGATGAAGACATAGACAACCTGTTGTTAGCTACCATTACCAAGGAAATAGCTAAAAAGTATAAGAGAGATTAGATAAAAAATGAGTACCTGTTAATATCATTACCAGCACGTGTGATGGAGCTGGGAAACCCTTTAAATTGTTTATTCTTTGGACTTGATTCATTCTTCTCTGTTCGATATCCTGATCTAGGTTTATCGTTGTAAGTAGTCCTACTGGCACTTGATGCATTCTTCTCAGCTTCCTGTTGTACTTTTGTACCTCTCAGCTTTGGGTCACCAGGATCATCTTTGTCATTGGAATACCGTCTCCTCCTATCTTTCAGTTTGGTGTCACGAGCATCAACATAAGTATCATCCTGATTAGTGTCCTGAAGTTTAATTTTCCTATAACCATCCAAAGATTTGTTTTCATCTCTAAGATGGAATCTGTCAGATTTATCACTCGAGCGATCTTTAGATAGTCGCTCATCTTGGCTCTTGTCATCATGGTGATTCTGATCTCTATCATCTTCATTCCTGTAATTACCTTTGTACTTGGTGTTTTCATGCCTTTCATCTTTATGGCTTCTGCTTCTGCTATGATCTCGTGAAGATAGTCTTCTACCATCAGCATCCCTACTATTCTCCAACCGTTTGTCCTTGTCTTCGGTGTCATCCCTTCTTGTGTGTTTCTGAGACCCTTTCTCTGTCCCAGCACCAGACAACAAATCCTGAACTTGACTTTCTGTAGCTGAATAAATTGAAAATACAAGCAAACATATGAGACGGCAAAGGCGACAACCCACTAAGATCAAAAAAGGAATAAGTGTGCGTATAAAAAGTACTAAACCACAATACAGAACATTATTATAGACATCAAAAAAGGAATAAGTATGCATAAGGCAGGTAATTAAAAAAAAAAAGTTAAAAGCCCATTGAAGAAGATCATTTCAAATGGAAGCATTAAAATCAAAAGATGGAAAAATGAAAATGACTCTATTTGACTCTCAATCAGAAAAATCAGTAATGAAACAATTTCTGCAGAAAGAAAAAATAAAACTGCAAATGATATACACTGATAAGATAAACAGAGTCATACTGCAGAAAACCTTTTCTATTTAAATGACATCTCAAATCATTTTCATGTAGCCCATAAAAGCAATGTGTAAAGGCACAGAAACATAATTAAGCCGCCAAGCAAGTTCAGTGAAGCTATCAGAAGGTGCTTGTTTTTCTCAATTCTTAGTGGGAAACGTGGTGGAGATGAGCCATCATTACAACTCATTCTTGATGCAACTGAACTATGATTAATCATTCCACAAATCATAAGAGGATCCTAAAATAGAATAATTAATTCTAAAGCCCATAGAACAAGATGAAAATACATCCAAGGAACACCTCAAACTTCCCAGTTGGAACATACCATACCCTCACGAGCCACTGTGGCACTTTAAATGCCATATATGTATTTGGGGTTTATAAATTATAAAGATTTACTAAATATCTTCCTCAAGCTTCATAGCAACTAATAACTTGCTTGGGCAAGAAACCATATTTCACACAACTGCCATCATAATTCAAGAAAAAAAATTAAACGTGTCAATGTCGGGTTATGATGAGTAAGTGCCTGTAGACAATCCAAATAAACTTGAATCCTTAATCGCCTTTTCTACTACCAAACATCAAACCAAATCTTGAAATGAAACAGCAACGCCAAAATCAACCTGTACAAATTTTGTTTCATACAAGAGAATAGTGAAGAAAATGATGATATTGTTCGTACAAGAAATTTTGTTAGAAAACATTAGAAAATTATTGTGGATTCACCACCATAAAAAGTTTCAACAATCCAATTGCTGGGTTTCTTTTATATCGATATGAAGCATAAATATAATGTGGTACACAAAATTTTCACCATTAATAAATTAGGATAGCAAAGTCGTCATTTGAGCCAAAACTTTCTTTCTTCCTCTCTCATGCATATTCGATACTAACCATGTTCAACTTCCACCTCCACAAAATCAACCTAAGACTCTGTATCTTTGTTCATAAAATTTTGATTTTAATTTTGTACATTATCTTACCATTGACAACCAGATCCACAAGGCAAGATAAAGGGGAAAATAAAATGAATGATATAACAGCATTTTTACCACGACTCCAATAATCGTCAGCCACCCATTTAAACTGACTGGAACTACAAGAAGCTTTCATCTTTTTATGATAATGTAATATAAAATTCTTAGCCGCACTATCATATACCAATATAACTGTTATAACAAATTCCAAACAAAGCTGATTGGCCTCTGATTTGAGAATATAACAGCATTTTTACCACGACTCCAATAATCGTCAGCCATCCATTTAAACTGACTGGAACTACAAGAAGCTTTCATCTTTTTATGATAATGTAATATAAAATTCTTTTCAGCCGCACTATCATATACACCAATGTAACTGTTATAACAAATTTCAAACAAACCTGATTGGCCTCTGATTAAAAAAAAAATATTCTGAGTAACCTCTAAACATAAGAAATTTGGATTTTAATATGTTTAGGCAGCAACATTAGGACAAAGACACTGTTGTAAGACACAAAATGTATGATGCATTTAATATCTGCCAGATATATAGGCATGCATGCATTTGAGAATGAAAGTAATATTTCGGGCCCATTTGCCCAAATTAAATTAAGTAGGAGATGACTTTTATTTAGTGAATCCATTAAACAAACCCCTCCCAAGACAACAACATGCTGTTCTAGTTCCATACTGCGTGTAACAAACCAAAAACCTTATATCAACAATAAGATGACTAGATATGGTATATAAAGAATGTGTTCATGATGTGCTAGCCAACCTACGTAATGATTGGTCAGTCATATTAAATTTTCTTTTGCTAAAGAAGAAAAAATAGCAAAATTTATCTCATAGATATTATCTCACGTTAGTTTCTTCTAATCTCGACTGAATATATGGATTGGAAATCCAGAACTTGCTTGACATTCTCATTGTATGTCATAAAACTTCTCCACTGCTCATAGTTGTGGTAATAATTAACTGTTTAAGATCAGGCAAGGATCACACTATTGGTAAAGCCTCAAGAAACATGCTCTGTAACTATTACTACTACCACTCTACAATGTTGCCAAGATTTAAAAAAATGTTTCTACTGGATCAGTTAATTAAATGTAAAAGTATTAGAATATTATATCATTAAATTAGCAAAGTATTAGATCGTCGTATCATTAATTAGTTTAGAAAAAACTTCTTTACCATTGATTTTTGCATTTTTCTTCGGGCCATGTTCTTCATTGTTTGAGAGAGTTTTAGAACCATGTTTCCTGTTGTACTGGTCTTCAGATTTCTCATGCCTGGAATCTTGAACCTCCCTGTCCTTATTATTGACCCTCTCCTTTCCATCCTTGTAGTTATAACTTCGTTCTCTCTGGTTTGAATCTTTCTCAGACTTTCCCTTCATGGAGTCATTCCTTCCCCCACGATCCTCATTCCTTTCATTGGAACCATCATCCCTTCTGCTTGACCTACTCTTGGTGTCATCAGTCTTTGCTTTTGAACTTTTATCCGACTCCATGGGACCAAAATCCTCACTTTTTAACCTTTTCCCGTCGTTTTCCATGCCACCATTCCACCGATCAGCAACCACCACTTCCTCATCCTCTCTTGTTTTACGCTTCTTCTCACTGGAGACATCACCATTGCTACTGCTCACCATCTCTTTCCCAGCATGCTCATGAGAGGATCTCTGTTTCTCTGGCATCAGATCCCTAGAAACCCTGCCTCCTGCAGTCTCCTCCTCCCTGGTCCTCCTCTCCCGCAGGCTCTCCTCCTCCTCGGAGTCAGAACAGCCCCTCGAGCGCTTACGCGACCGGTGCGACCTGCGTCGTGAACTTCTCGGCATCTTCAAGAATCACCCAAAACCCTAATTTCTCAAAAACGCCCAATCGAGCGAGCGACCAACCGACCGGAAACCTACAAAGAGTAAACAAACACGTAACAAAAAACCTCCGCCTAGAATCTTCAAGCTATCCACCGGGAACTGGATTAACCGATATGTCTTCCAAAGCGAGGGCAGCGAGCGAGCGAGAGAATCGACGGTCTCCAAGACGTCGACGCAGAGCAATCGAAGAGGAAAAGAACTAGAATCCGATTCTAGGGAGGCAGACGATCGAGAAGGAAAAAAAAATTGAGGGGAGGAGGCCGCAGGGGCGAGGGCAGGGGCGGCGCGGCGGCAGGAGAGAGAGGAGGACGAGGAGGAGAAGTGAAAAAGAGGCGGCGACAAGGAAGGCGAAGAAATGGGGTTCGGGTAATAGATACCTTTTAGACAAAAACACCCTCACGTTCCCCTAATTGCTCTGCGCGAAGACTTCTCGCACTCCTCTCCTGGAAACAAAGAAACAACTGTAAGGGTATATTTGTAAACTTTCATTTAACTGCTTTGCTTTGCGGTGGATCCGCTAAGAGACACGGTGGTAACTGAATGTCACAATTTTAACATACTCAAAAAACATACCTAACTAAAAACCCGTCAGTTTATTCGGTAGAGCACTGGTACCCACACCGACCGGGTCGGGGATGGCCCTTCTCTAGGGTTGACTGGACGTATCCCAAACAAATGAATTAGTAAAAGCTTGCCAACTTTATAGTTAAGAATATTGTTAAGAAAAAAGAACCTTCAAATTTTATTTAATTTAGTTTCCAAATTACGATGCCCGGTAGGAATAAATTGATTAAAAATTATTTAACTCGGAAAGTGGAAAATATTTTCTAAGAAAAACACTTTTCATTAATATTTTTTTAATAGAAAAAATCAGTTGGTTCATGTTTAGTAGTTTTGGAGAAATTTGTTAAAAGTAAATAAGTTGAGAAGAAAAAAAAGACAAAAAAAAAATGAAAATTGAAGAAAACAGAATACTTTCCCAAATTGTGTTTTGCTAGAAAGTAAGGAGAAAAAAATGGTAATTTATTAAACCGTCTAATTATCTTTAAGATTAATTAAATTTGGCAAGACACTTTAGTATTTACTAAATTAATTAATAGCATATAATAATATGTCATCGCCTTACCGCACTTGCTTGCTCATTTGAGGCATCAAACTATTACTTTCTTCATCACATACCACACTACGCGTAGCGATTGAAGTATCATCTAAAATATTAATATACTAATTGGTTAGGGGTGAAAGTTTTACCATAATAAAATAAGGGATTAGTTCTTAACCAGTACATATTTTCAGGGAAAAAAAAAACTTCGTCCACCTCTAATCAACTTAATAGTCAGTCATAAGTTGTCACATAATTTATCTCATTTCACATAACTTAAAAATAGACTCTAAAAAATATATGACATAAATATAATTAACACCTACTATAATCATCCAAAATATTCACACAAAAAATATTTAATTAGCATTCAATTTGTCTCCTTGTTTCAATCATAATCATAAAAAAAAGGTCTTGGCAAATTTATAACCTCCATGAATTTTAGTACATGTTTAGTGGAAGATTATTATTTAATGATCTAGAATATTTATTTAAGATTATATTATTTAGTTTTGTTGGATTCATGTAATGAGTAATTTTTACATAATGGAGCATTTCAACTATGTCAGTAAATAATCCGAAATATGATTAGTTTAAAAGTGATAGTTTTTAATTCTGAGATTAATAAAAAAATTCCCAATTTTTGTTTTTAAATAAATATTTAAAATATTGAACTAAATAATATTAAATTAGGTTGTATTCGTCTCAACCAAAGTTACACATTATCTGCATCCTTAAAAATTATTTGAAGGGTTTGATTGTTGGTAAATCGCCGTATTCTTTCTATTATGCCCCTATTATTT
>JBAMIE010000098.1:6531452-6543454 GCA_037177295.1 Kaempferia parviflora
TAATAAAAAAATCTTATAATACCAAACACATCAAAATTTTTAAGTTGTTTAAAATAATTTCATTCAAACACTTTAACTGTTTATTTTTAAAATAAGACCTAATAGCTTATATATTTCTAAAACAGTTTATAAGTTTCTAAAACAACTTATAAGTTGTTTTTAATAAGTTTAGCCAAACACCTTCTAAATAAATTTATACACTTTTTTAGTTTCATGAAGCCTTTTATTCTCTCCAAATGGAACACACAATCAGGGATACAAAACTTCTGAACCACCTATAATATTACCTAATTTATCTCTAAATTGTCCCCTCGGGATAGTGCAATGGTTAAGGCATGGAAAGTTGTTACATGAAGTATTGAGATCGAAACTCGACGCGTCCGAACATATACCTTCCTCATACTTTAACCATTTACACTAATGGCAAGCAACCACCCGTGGTTTACCTCCTTCATATTGGCTAGGTATGAGTTGACCATTTGTACTAATGGTTAGTAACCACGGGTGATTTACCTCCTTCGTGTTAGTCTATGGATGAGTTGACCATTTGCACTAATGGCTAGCAACCACCCGTGATTTACCTCCTTCGTGTTAGTCTAGGGATGAGTTGACCATTTGCACTAATGGCTAGTAACCATTCATGATTTACCTCCTTTGTGTTGACCTACGGACAAATTGACAGAGACGCTGGAGCAAATGAATCAATCTTTTACCACATGATTTATCCCCGAATTAATCATTTCAAATTCAATATTACCTAATTCATCATGAAATCCTTTATTCTCAAGTCATCGCGCTGCATGCAATTTTTTTTAACAGTCAGCACGTTACAAATATTAAATGATTACTTATTAAAAACTGCAAAATTTAAGTTATATAACTTGAATAATGATAGTTAGAAGATGTAGCATCGAAATGATCAGTTTGTTCAATAGGAAGTGTAATATGACGTTGAAATAACATATATAAGCTTACATCCAATAATACAATATTTCGAGAGTAAATTTGACAAAGAACGTAGGGAAAATCATGGAGAAAAATAGGTCCCAATGCAATCTACTCCATCATTTTGATATATCTAAAAAGGCAGCATGGCATGGGCAAGGCCAAGAAAAGGGTTTATTCTGCCGAAAGGGCAATGCTCTCACTCCTAATAGGGAATTGATGGGATCCACTAGTGGGATCCACTAGGGGGTCTAGGCCCCACCAACTCATTATGGAGGTGAGGGCACTGTCCCGGGCAGCGTCGAATTAATCCAAGAGAAGCCACCACAAGCCTATCTCATGCTGAAAATAAATCTCTACAACGAAACTTCCTTCTGATCACGGCCTCACCTTTGAAAAATATATAATCTAGAATGAGTTTGAAGTAGTCCATCTATGAAGGAATATGTTCCTTCTACAGGGGGCGAACAGTCAGAAAAGGTCAGCAAGAGAAAGAAGAGGGGCCTTGAAAGTGACAAGGGAGAATTTATTTCACCCAACTTAACAGTCTTGAAATTGGTCAAAGATTCATTGATGTATTTCTTTGAAGGTAGCAATTATATTCAGAAAATTCGCCAGTGCCCTAAGATTATGACTAGATAAGAACTTAACCAGCTAATTGGATTCTGTAAACATAAACTCGTCATGCAATTGTCTTTAGCACGTACAGTTTTTAGCTGTTTTTCTTCTTCTCCAATCGTAGCAGCTTTGGGGATTTGAACTGGTTCACTCGAGTCTTCAAGATCCTTCTCAATTAGCTTCAAATTCTTTTGCAGCCTGAATAATGGAGGACAAGGTGAGGAATGGAATTCAAAAGTCATAACTATGATAAACACTGGGAAGTGAATATGCTTAGCAAGCAAGGACAACACTGTGATGACTCGTTGAATGAAAGGAGGCAGAACGGACCTTAGAATAAATCAGTGCAAAGAAGCCCAGTGATGCAACAGCCAAATAGTCCATAGCTTCTCATACCAGTTTAAGCGACGAACATTGAGCTATTTTAACTGCAGAATGGATTTTCACCTGCTTTACAGATCAATGGTTCTAGTAATGAGAAACCAAAGATAAGCCATCTGAAGTTGACATTGAACACCAAAAGTTAACCAAATGCATTAAGAAACCATTATGTCTACCAATATATTGGTCATTTGACAAGAGACAGGCTCGTGCACAGATTATATATCCATATGGAATACAGTATTTTAGAAGGGGACACTACTGGCAATCTTGGATGTGTTAGTTAGTGCAATACTTTCTTCCCCAACTTTCTATTCTTGAGAGATTGATAATGTTATAATCATTTAATCCACAATGAGATCATTAAGATATTACTTCTACGCCATTTTGCTATTTCATCCATGTTTAATTGCTACATTCTATGAGATTCCTTAGTTAGAATAATAAAAGCAAAGTAAACAACAAGCACTTTGGGCATTTCATACATGGTCACAAAAGGGGATCAAATCATACAGATCAATGAATTTGTTCAGGGACTCTTATAGTCATAGATAACCATTGCACCTACTATAACCCATAAAATTACCGCCATAGTATGCTAAAATTTGATCACAACAGAAACTAAATGTACTGTATTTATATTCATTAATTTCTGAACCAAAAAATCTCACTTTTAAGTGTATCTCTGTTAGTCATACATGTGATACTGCCACATAAAAACAGGAGAGTATAACTCATCCATCAGGTCAATAACAAATCTGCTTCATATGGTAGAAATATATCTATCCATCAACCCAGACTACATGTTTGGTTAGCTGTAACAAAATTAAGCTCAACTTAAGATCAAACTTGGATATTACAAGTTTAATGATTAGTGAGTGATTATCAAAATTACATGGCTTTGACAAGTCTACTCCTACAAAAAACAAACAATACTGAAAATAATTTCAAGAAAGATAAGTGAAACAAAAGAAAGACCCCTGGCTCATTAGCAGTTGAAAATGGATGTTATGTGATTCAGGAATAGCTAGAATAGACTGAATACAACCATTTGATACTACAGAATGATATCTCTAGCAAGATTGCTTGAAGTTCCAGAAAAGCTTCTAAGTGACCCTTTTCCAAATCAAAGAATCAGAAATCCAGTATCAGCAGGAATTGATAATCAGTTTGCATGGTCTCAAATTCCACCATCACATGCTTCAGTCCCTTCGTTTGTAAATTTCTTATCTGTGCATGTCAGATCATTAATTTCTTGCACATGGCAGCCCTATATTACATTTTTAAAGGAGATTGAATGATCTTATGGTAAGCTATCTAGCGATAATTACAGGTTTGCATAATGGAAAACAGGTCACCGACATTTAATTTCAGCTGTTTGCAGAACCTAAGAACCAATAGATATCCCAATATCAAGCTAATAGGTCGTACGCAGATTAAATTTGACAACATATGATCCAAAAATTGAAATCTAGTTCTAATACCTGGATTTTCTTCCGATTCAGCAACCGACAAAATCAATATAAAGCACGTGAAAAATATATTAAAAAGGACCGTGTAATCAAGAAGTGAAAGGCCACTAAAACCCCCTTAACATGACTTTTGAAGAAAACCCTCCGACGAATCCATAGAGAAACCTAAAAAGGGAACCTATTGGACGCTCCGTCCGATCACGGGAAACTACTCTGACCCGAAGACGAGCGCCGCGACGACGACGAGTTCAGGGACGCCGAGGCCAAACATGCGTCGGGTTCCGAGACTCTCCCCGGCTGTCGCAATTGTGTTCCACGGTCGCAGCCGCCGTTGGACAGCGCGGGCCGCTAGGGCGAACGTCCTCCCGCCTCCGACTGCAAGGGTGGGGAACGAGGCACCGACGTCATCAAAGTTACCGAAGAACAGTAAGCGACGGCCGTGGCCGTCACCATCCTCGGCCCTCGGATGCTCTCGCTCTGGTTGTCGTCCACTCCCCCGGTCGACGCACGTGTTCTGCTGTTTGTTGTGTTTGTCTAATTAAATAATGGTTTTGCTAATTAATTAGTATTAGCGTGAGAATTAAACTATTACAAAATTTTCGACGGGTGTATCACCCAAGAAATTAACCGGGGCGGTGCCTAATCACTAGAACCGCACGTGGAGATTTGAGAGTAGCTCCTAGTTCGGACACGTCAGCAATGAAATTTGACAGGTGACTCAGCCATAGTTGTTGGTGTATTGTAAAGGCACTTTTCTTCTACGTAGACTGCAACGCACGGCCTTTTATTTCTTCACCGACGTTTCTTCTACGAGACCCAAAACTGTACCTATATTTTATCAATCATTATACTGACAAGTGTTAGGTCCCTGTTGCTTTTGTCGAATCGCAAGTAAGGTGTAGACATGTTGTACATTAAAAAAAGGTAGAAAACGTCCCTGTTAATTTTTTTCCCTTGTCTGAGAAAGGAGCGAAGACCAGCGCGATCAAAACTCATTTTTCTTCCTCTTTCTTCTTCTGTTTCTTGTTCTTCGGTTTACAAGATCACAGGGAGGAAACGAGACGGCGATTGAGAGAGAGATCGGAAAGTATAGAGATGGAGAGGGCCTTCTCGTTGGAAGAGTTCGGCGATTGCTTCTGGGCATCCTCTCCCTTGCCTACGCCGTCGGGGATTCCTCTGCAAGCTGGAGAAGGAGGAGTAAGAGGGGAAGATGGCGGAATCAACAGGAGTGCCTCCGAGTGGTGTTTCGAGAAGTTTTTTCTGGAGGTTTTGGATGGGGGCAATGATGATCCCGCAGCGGCTTCCGCCCACGACCCTAACCTTAACGTTAGTCGCAACTATGACAGTACTCGTGCCCCCAATTCCGGCGCTTCCTCCTCCTTGGAGGTAGTGAACGTTTGTGGAAGTAGGGGGGACTTGGGGCGAGTTGGGCACCATGAATTAGAGGAGATGAAGGCACCAGTCGCGCCGCAGTTGTCCAATCCGGTGGAATTGGTTGATCCTGGGGAGTACCAGGCGCTTCTCAAGAAAAAACTGGACATTATCTGTGCTGCTGTGGCAATGTCTCGGGTACGTTGTTTCATAATATTTTTAGTAGTAATTTAGCACTATGGTAGAATATCTTCTTTTTGATGAAGTTGCATTTATTTCTCTTTTTTTTTTTCAGATAACAATAATGTTTGCATGAAAATTAAGTAACTTCTCTTTTATTTAGACCTCAGGAGAAAGCCTGCTCTGATTGCCTTTGTCAATTCGGGGCTTGCCCTGCTTCCAGTATTATGAATTCTTGCTAAAACTTTTATTCACAGGTTTTGAATTATGATTTTTTTTTGGAATCTTAATGCACATGCTTAGTACCAGTATAATGAATTTTTAGCTAAACATTTTGTTCACAGCTTGTAGATTATGATTTGTGTGTCCGTGTGTAATTTTTTGCACATGTTTGGTACAAGGATTTGCACTCATTGGTTTCACAAAATATTTTGATGTCGAATACTGTAGGGGATGGTTGAGTTTGGAATATCTTGTACGTAGATGCTTTTCAATTGTGGTTTGTTCCAGGTTAGTCTGTGGCAAGATGTAGAGCTTGAGAGTGCTTAAGTTCCATGGAATCCATACCATAATGGGCTTTTGTTAACAGGTGGGATTTCGGTAATGAGATTTGGATAGCCAATAGGGACTTTGAGTGTGAAATCTCTTCATTTGGATTTAAAGGAGATTTTTCTAAACACAAGAATACCATGATATTGAACATAAATTTATTAAATAAATAAGATTTGATAAAGGCCTTGGATATTGTAAGGATTATATTGTGTGGATTTGTACTTTCAGTTCAGAGGAAGTGGTTCCTATTGTCAAAAATACTTAAAATTTAAAATTTGCTTGTTTATCTTGTTTCAGCTGTATGACCTTTCTTCTCAAGTCAAAGTTTCATTGTTGTTCATTTCTAGAATGAACTTAACAAGCACAATCCCAAATGTTATTGAAACCAGTTTTTTTGAAGGTCAGATAATGGCAAATTATATAACTCATCACCCAATGCTTGCTACAGGATGGATTGTTTATGAGGTTGATGACATGATGGAACTTGCTAATTCTTTTAAATGCTTACCTGATCTGTTTTCTTATCTATAGACCAAGGACCCATGTGAAAGTAACTGGAAAAAGTGCAGATTTTACCAATGCTTTCTAAAAACTGTTGTTCCAGATAAATGTTTGGTGTTTTCTTATCTATAGACTAAGGACCCATGTGAAAGTAACTGGAAAAGTGCAGATTTTACCAATACTTTCTAAAAACTGTTGTTTTTAGCTTCCAGATAAATGTTTGGTGTTTGAACTTTGAAGAGAGCTTAGCAGCATGTGGAGGACATTTGTGTTTTTTTTTTTTGTTACCCTGGATGTTGCACTAGAATAGTTTTCTTTGTTTTTTTCGCACAATATCTTTCTGTTTTGACCAATGAATCAGATACTGAGTTTTGCTACACAATATTCCAAAAAGTTTCATTCTGACCTCACACGGACTTTAATATCGTTCATGGGAGGAGAATAGGAGTCTCCAAAAATTTATAAATTGGAGGAAGGAATGAAGAGATAGCATACTAACAACAAATTAAGGCAGTTATTTGAAGGAATTCTATCATTGTATGGATGGTTGAACTCGACTGATGAATTAGGTAAGGAAGACCTTGTTGACATCATGATCACGACTGCAAAGAGAAGCAGTGATCATTGTTGTCAAGGTTGCGGGTGGAAGCTCTGGTCCACGTCGTTGGCGAGTAGGGGGTTTCGTCAAGGAGGCTTCACGTTAACTCTAGTTAGCCACATACGGTAATGTGAAAAATAAAATTACAAGTTGGCAAAACTGAAATCGAGCTCAAGCAAAGTGTACACTATAGTTAGCCCTGTTTTTAACTTGTATGCTTTTTCTTCTTTGACAAGTCAAATGCTAGTTCAAAGGTTAAATGATAAGTGTTTTTCTAAAATCATTGATTCTTTGCAGGGCTCTGGTGTGAAGATACAGGATTCTGCTTCTGTTGCTGATAGTAGGTCACCTATTTCAGATGTTACACTGCCTGGTTCTCAACTGCACTCGAAAGGTACAATTGCACTTGCCAGTCCAATTTACTGTTCTATGATAAAAAATTATTATGTTTCTATACATTTGATAGCATAAGTTACGTAAGTATTTTGGATCTACATGTTCAGATAATGATGCATATCAAATTTCTAAGATTAATTGATGTGCTTCTTTTGAGACAAGAAATAAGTGCATATACTAAAACACTGCAATCGATTCAATGGTTTGTTGAGGTTCTTTGCAATTTGACTTAGCTTTGTTTCATTTTCATTAAGTTTATTTAGTTTGCAATGAAAATAAATGAGGAAATGCAACTTCCTGTCAACCTTAACTGCAGAAACAATACTGCACCATAGCATTTTATACATGTAGATAATATTTGCTTAGCTTGCAAATTTTCCTTTATAAGTTTGATGCATATAACTCGAAAACTTTGTGCTATTGTTTTAAATGTTGTATGATCTGGAAATGCTTACAAAGTGTAATAAAAGCCTAGAACCTTCTGAACTTCCAGCTTAAACTATTTCACATAATTCAGTTACCCAAGGGAGGCAAGCTGCTAGCAATTCATCAGGAGAGCAGTCAGATGAGGATGATGATCTTGAAGGAGAAGTAGAAACCAACAATATAGACCCTTCTGATACAAAACGAATGAGGAGGTAAAGTTGACTATATAATGGTCAAACTAATGTTTCATTGAGATAATAAATCGGTTTTCCCTTCTACAAATTGAATATTCTACTGATTATGTTGTCTGAATTTAATAAGGTGAACATTTGGTTTCTATAAAGATAACGTGCTAAAGTGCCTGACTGTTTTTTCATATTATATGTATATAGTGCATGGTGGGTCACCGGTGTGGCAATTGATAAGTTTAATTATCTACTTGTTCTAGAAAGTTGTTCTTGTCACTATATCTCTATTTTTTAATTCAAAGTTTACCAGTTGTGTATTTCTTTGCATCAAGTAATGTTAGTCCTGATTATGTTAGGATATGCTACATGAATTTTGTATGGGGCTATATTGTTAGTAATATTTACACCGTGTTTGATTACAAATACAAGTTTTCCTGACTTTCACGTGTACTCGAATTTCACTTTGCTATTACACAGTTATCCTTGAATCCTTGAATTTCTTTTTCCATCCAGTGGTACTTTGTTGCAGTATCTCATTTTTATTTTATAGTATTCTTCTATCAATTCTTTAATAGTATTGAATTTAAAGCGCACCCAAAATGCTATTCTCTTTAATATATATATATATGGAAACAGTTGTAAGTGGTGCTTTTTTTTCAAAACAGCATCACGCAGTGCTATTTTCAAAAAATTACCATGTTGTACATGTAGGAGAGAGAGATTGCTTGCAGATTTGCAAAAGAGAGAGGGACTCGTCAGCTCGCCACGTCTGTAGTTGCCCACCATAGCCGATATAAGGGTGTGCAGGCTAAAATTTCTCTACGTGGTGCTGTTTTCAGCTATACAAAAAATCAGCTATATTCCTGCATACACAGCGTGGTATTTTTTTTTTTTAAAAAAAAAACAGCACTATGTGGTGCTATTTTTTTCAAAACAGCTTGGCGTAGTGTTGTTTTGTTTTTTTGAAAACAACTATACGTATATCCGTATAGTTGTTTTTTTCAAAGAGCTATATGTGGTGCTATTTTGAAAAAAAACAACACCACGTAGTGTTGTTTTCAAGAAAAAATACCACGTTGTGCATGCAGGAGAGAGATTGCATGCAAATTTGCATAATAGAGAGGGACGCGTTAGCTCACCACGTCGCCCACCATCACCCATATAAGGTTGTGTTTGCTAAAATTTCTGTATAATAATAAAATAAAGCATGACGGCTGATACGGGCACATAATTTATGCTAGTGGTTGTGACTGGTGACTGTCCGTCATGGCTAGGCTACAGTATCGTGATCATACACTTCAAATTGCGATTTTAAGGTTAAGAGGCCGCAACCAATTGCCGCGGCCAATAGTTACAGCCGCCGGTGGAAATTCCGTGATAGCATTAGTTGTTGTTTTTCATTATTTTATATTTTCTTAAGAAGAAGTGTATTTTTGGAATTACATGCATCCTTTGGTAAATATAAAAGCTGGATAAGCTTTTAAGTTATTTTTGAATGCTACACTAACAGCTTAAAATGTTCAAATATTATGCAGAATGATTTCAAACCGAGAATCTGCAAGACGATCAAGGAGAAGAAAGCAAACACAAATGAGTGAGCTCGAAGAACAGGTCATTCAGATGGTTAAATGTCATGTATTTTCATTAGCATAATATTGATTATTTAATACATTCCATATTTTGTATTAGGTCTCACAATTAAGAGTTGAACACTCATCCCTACTGAATCATCTAACTGGCATTAATAAGAAGTATAGTGACGCTTCGGTTGATAATAGAATTCTAAAAGCAGATTTGGAGACTCTTAGAGCAAAGGTAAAGTATTCATCTCTTCATGTCTGTTTGCGCCACATAATATTTGATGTAGTCTCCACAGGTGTTTCTTGAACTTGTTGGTGTCTTATGCTAAAGGTTTCTTGTATTCGTGTTTTTTTCGTGGGACTTGCCTAAGAGTCCACGTTCCTTGATAGTTCATTTCAACAGACTCACAGTAAACACTAAGTTGCTTTTTACTATCGTAAATCTTTTGTCTTTGTATCAATTTGTGTCTCTTTAGGCAATTTGTGAATTATACATTACGTCTCTATAATCTCATTTACACTTCGATGCCCATCATAATGATCCTTATAGAAGGGGCAGACTTTTCAAATCAGGTCTAGTTACTTCTTAAATGCCTTGCATTCCAACATAAGACACCATCTGCTTTCAGGTGAAAATGGCAGAAGAATCTTTGAAGAGGGCGACCGGAGCGAATCCTTTATACCCTGTCATCTCCGACATGCCAAGTATTGGTTTACCCTTCACTCCGAGCACAGCTAACCCAACCTCCAACATGGTACTTCCTGTCCAAGGAGGGATAAATCACTTCTTCCAAGCCCCAATGCATGTTCAAGACGTTCCTCATGGTGTTGTTGCAGCTCCTGCAACACAGATTGGCCTCATTACTCCCATGCAACAACAAGCACCTTCTCCAGAACATCAGAAACCCATCTGCAGCGGGCCAATCTCATGCTCCCCCCTGCAATGGAACACAACTGCATGGTCTCCCGAGGCCTCAGTCTCCGATAAGTAGATCCACTCCTTTTATGTATGGCAACTAAAGAAAAACTCCCAACTTATGCTTCTAAGCTATATGCCATCAGCATCATCGTCTGTCTGTTTTATCCCGCATCGATGATACTCTCTTTTAAATTGCTGTTAAGTTTGCCTGCTTTTGCAGGCCTCAGGACATCTTATCTTTTAATGTCAAAAGGCTGCAATGTAATAATCTTTTTATCGACGTTGCCAAGGTGATTCTTCTTCCCTGTCCCCTCAATGCGACAGTTTCTTCACTAGAAGCCATCATTTCTTGGTTTCTCCTCTCATTATCAATTGCTGACCTGTTTATTACACATCTGTATGTTACTTCCCACAACGTGCCTGTATCTAACGTGTTTTTGTGTCATATATCAAGTTGCAGGTGCATTCGGCAGCTCAGCTGGCGATATTTGAAGAGATCAAAATTGTTTTTTTTTCCCTTTTAATGAGGAGTAAAGTTATATTGATTGCCGGCCAAATCCATTTGGAGCACAATGCAGCCTTCTTGTACGGTATATAACACGAGCAACTTTCATCACTTCTACACAACAAGGAATGGCGGCCTCCTCTTCTTCCTCTCATCCTTTGTTCTTCTACATTGCACTCCTCTTGCTTTCAATCGCATCTACTCCTTCAGCCTCCAATGCCAACCTCTTCCGTGAGTACATCGGCGCCGACTCCGGCAACGTCTCCCTCTCCGACGTGCCGATAAACCCCGGCGTCGAGTTCCACTTCATCCTCTCCTTCGCCGTCGACTTCACCCTCTCGGCCCCGCACTTCCCCACCGACGGCGTCTTCGCCCCCGCGTGGGACACCGCCCGCATCACCCCTGCCCACGTGGCAGCCTTCAAGCGCCGCCACCCCAACGCCAAGGTCGCCCTCAGCCTCGGAGGCGACACCCTCGGCGACATCGCCGTCTACTTCGTCCCCTCCTCCGTCGACACCTGGGTGGACAACGCCGTCGCCTCGCTGACGCGCGTAATCCGACAGTACCACCTCGACGGCGTCGACGTCGACTACGAGCACTTCGTGGCGGACCCGGAGACGTTCGCGGAGTGCATCGGCCGGCTGCTGGCGGCGCTGAAGGCCGCCGGCACAATCTCCTTCGCCTCCATCGCGCCCTTCGAGGACGACGACGTGCGGCGCCATTACGCGGCGCTATGGAGGCGGCACGCCCACTTGATCGATTACGTCAATTTCCAGTTCTACGCGTACAGCGGCAGCACGACGGTAGCGCAGTTCCTGCGCTACTTCGACGAGCAGAGCCGCAACTACGCCGGGGGGAAGGTGCTGGTCAGCTTCGCCACCGACGACGAGGGCGCCGACGGCGGGCTGTCGCCGGAGCGAGGGTTCTTCAACGCGTCGAGGATTCTGAAGGGGGAAGGGAGGCTCGATGGGATATTTGTTTGGTCCGCCGACGACTCCAAGAGAACTGACTTTCGGTACGAGGTGCAGTCGCAGGACCTGTTAGCGAGCAAATACTAAACGTCGGATTAAACGAGCAAATACTAGATACTATACGTTGGGTTGGATCTTCCAAAATCTAAAGAGAAAAAAAATGTAAATCTTATAACTTTCCATCCAAAAAATTATAAATCTCAACTCAATAAAGATTAGGGTGTAGTCGAACTAAGCCAAGCTGAATAGTAAGAGGCTCGAGCTCAAGTTCAGTTCATTATCCCTTGGATCAAGCTCGGATGAGTTCAATTCGAGCTTTAATTTGTAAGCTCGAGTCTAGCTCATAATAAAATTATATAACTCGAGTTCGGCTTGGAAAAAAAAGGTTATTTAAAAATT
>JBAMIE010000098.1:6551980-6563412 GCA_037177295.1 Kaempferia parviflora
AAAACTTTTCTCCTTGCCCTTTTTTCAAAGGAATGGGGCCTCCTTTCGCTGCGACACGCACCACAACGAACCGACGCGGTAGGCAGCAGTGAGGACTCCTTGATTCGTCTTTCCGTTGCCCCGCTAGATTTTGTCTGTTTTTATTTTGACACGCTTTTTATTTGGTCTTTATTTTCAGTCAGACACGCCCTTTTTTATTATTTTCAGTCAGACATTGAATAAGAAAAAATTATCATTATACCCCTTGAGAATTTTCATTATATATTATATATGCATCTAAGTCATTCATCCAAGATACATAATAGGTAGAGAGACAAGAAAAACATCCAAGCAAGAGGAGGGATTTGGTTTGTAGATTTGTGAAGGCTTTCTGATTCTGTGATCGCTCTTCCAACAACAAATAAAAAGAAACTATTTGGATTTTAAGGCCATACTTGTAATTATAAATGTTTAATGTCATCAATTAAATAAGTCATAAATTGATGTGATTGAATTTGGAATTAATGAATATAATTTAAGGGCTTCATTGTTATGAATATAAAAGTGTGGATGTCATGTGTGCAATTTTTAATTTGTGAGGGGCCAAATTAGAAATATGCAAACTTTGACTTTTATAAATATGAGTTATGGTCCCGCAGAACAACGTTTTATGTTTTGTTTTCTATCGACACTAGATATTAGGAAGTCTGCAAATTGAAGATCATTCCCAAAGGGTGATCATTCCCCAGGATTGATCCATTAAGGCTTGTTGGGATCGTCCACCTTACGGACACACCGTGGAGTAGGAGTATCATCTTCGAACCACGTAAACGGATGTGTTAGTGTTTGTCTCGTTTCTTGTTAATTAGGTTTAGCTTTCTACTTATTATTTTATATTTTGCTGCGCTAGCAAACATAGGAAGCGAAAGGATTTGGATGATCGTCTATTCACCGCCCCTCTAGCCGGTGTTAATGTCCCAACACATTGTGTTTACCTAAGAAAGGAGAAAGAAAAGCTAGCCATCTTATTATTATATGTTGATGATATGCTAATAGATGGAAATGACATGAAGTTCATAATAGAAGTCAAATAATAACTTTCATCACAATTTGACATAATTGATATGAAAGAAGCTGAGTACATCTTAGTAAACATCATTAGAGATCGATCGAAAAGGCTATTAAGTTTGTTTCAAGAGACTTATATTACTAAGATGCTACAACACTTCAATATGTCGGATTGCAACATTGAACAAATAGATGTAGCGAGAGGTACTGTTCTAAGCAAAAGTATGTATCTCAAAACTCTTGAAGAAATAGCTGAAATGAAGAAAAAATCATACACAAGTGTCATAGATAGTTTGATCTACACTATGTTGTGTACTCATTCTAATATAAGCTATATTGTTATCTTAGTTAGCCGCTTCCAGTGAAACCTAGGATGGAGACACTAGAAAGCGGTGAAGAGAATATTTAGAAATATTAAAGGGACAACAGATTATTGTCTCTGTTTCTAAGGATCTAAAATGAGTCTGAACGGCTAAACAGATGTAGATTGGGTAGGAGACCTTGATGACAAAATGTCCACATTTGACTATACGTTTTTATGAATGGTGGTGTCATCTCATGGAACAACAAGAAACATGCTTGTGTAGCATTTTCGACAATGGAAGCTGAGCATGTAGCTTGTATAGTGGTTGTGCAAGAAGTTGTCTTGTTGAGAAAGTTCCTGAAGTATTTGAACATTACTGAGGACGGTGGAAGTCCTGTCATAGTGTACTGTGACAGTCAAACTGCTACAGCTTTTTCTAAGGATCTCAAATATCATAGCAAAGATAAGCATATAGAACTTAAGTATAATTTTGTAAGGGATATTGTTGACAAGAAAAAGATAATTTTTGAGTATGTCCTTACACGTGATATGTTTGCAGATCCTTTTACTAAGCTGAAGTTTTCAGTTTCATCTCTGGTCGCCTGGGTGATTTCGAACAACTGGAACAGGGCTCACCCGAATCTATTTTTCATCATTCTCGAGCGAGCTTCCTCTCTGGCTTATCGTCTTTCGGACCGTCACGTGCGTCCTTCTTGCTCCGCTGGTGTATTCTTCTGTAGCTACTCATCCCACCGAAGCGTCAATCCCGTCGAATCATTTCTCACGCTTTTCTTCTCGTCCACCGCGTCATTCACTCGACTACTTTTGTTTCTAAGCTCCTGCACACTTAGACACAAGGTTATTAACAACATGACCTAACCTAACTTGGTTGATCACATCAAAACTAACTTGGGACACCTACACATGAGACATCAGAGAATTATACTTCAACTCCACGTTATTCCTGAAGTCCTCTAAATAGCTCGCTAACACCCTTATGGAGGTTTTATCCTCCCGAGCAATCAAATCATCTGCAAAGGCTAAATGAGTGATCTCAATCTCCTTGCACATAGGGTGGAAGTGAAAAGATGACAGTAAAAAAGCCTCATGAATTCTTCTTGACAATACATCAATGCACAAGCCAAAAAGTGGGTGATAGGGGGTCATCTTGTTGTAGTCCACGTCATCCATTGAAAAATCCATGAAGTCCACCATTTAATAATATAGAATAGGAGACTGTGGTAACACATTCCTTAATCCAATTCAAATATTGTTAGGGGAAATCAAAACCAACAAGTTCCGACATAAGGAAGTCCCAATCCACCATATCAATTTTTTTTCCCAAATCCACTTTAATCATATACACTTTGGTGATATTCTTTTGCGTGCATACTTTCAAATGAGCTCGTGTTAAATTGATATTATCTCCTAAAGATCGCCCTTGCACAAAAGCTACCTGAGCAAAATTCAAAAAATAATCCAAAACTATAACAAGTCGGTCGACCAATACTTTAGCTATTATCTTGTAGAAAACACTACAACAAGAGATCGGTTGATAATCTGCAACTCTCGGTGCGTGATCCCCCTTTGGTATTAAAGATATTACGAAGTGGTTCCATTATTTTAGCAACTCTCCGGATTGAAAGAACTCTTGTATTGCTGCTAAAAAAATACAACCCAATAATGTCCAAAGAGGATGTAAAGAACTTCGCTCCATAGTCATCCGGTCCCGACTCCTTATCACTCCCAATGTCAAAGATGGTTGCTTGAATTTCTTCTACCTCCACCGACCTACATAACTCCAATGCTTGGTCATTAGTTAGCCGCCTCCCAGGGATTGCATCATTGTCACATGGGCTGCATTGCGATGTTTGTCCAAGCAAGGAGTGAAAGTAATCCACAAATTACTTTGCCACTTTGCTAAACTACTTCTTTGATCCCAATTCCGCTTGATAAGTTGGATGATAGCATTATTTTTGTTATTTCATTTCACCACACCATGAAAGAATTTAGTGCATTTATCCAAGCTCCTTAAATACACATGTTTGACCTTTTGTTGAAAGAATTACTTCTTGTCTTCCGCAAGAAGAGTTGCTTGCTTCCTTATGTGCCCATAATCCATAGTAATCACCTCTCCTTCAAGAATTCCTTTTTGCATTTCCACCAAATCTACATTTGTTTTCTTTGCCCTTTTCATGCTATGTCAGAAATGTAGCTTGTTTAGTTCCCTCAACTTGCCTTTCAATCAACCCATCTTCACCTTAAGCACAAATTGAGCAGTCCCTAAGCTGGGTGCTGACCAAGATTACGCCACCACCTTGTTGAAATCCCTGTGCAACGTCCACATGTTGAGGGACTTAAAAGGCTTGTTCATAGCTCGATCCTTCACAATGGTGTGTACAATACCACAATAGTTGTTCGAGAGGCATCCGAAAGGAATGAACTCTGCATAAGCATCATAATTTGCTATCAACTAGTATGAATTTACCAAAACTCTATCAAACTTACAAGAAATTATATCGTTGGTTCATGTGAGCTGACAACCAATGGAGCGAAGGTCTACCATGCCACATACTTGGGCAAAAATTTAGAGATCTCTCATTCCATAATTGGCAACCAGAGAACCCTATTTCTTGTCTTCAGTCGATTGTATCGAATTGAAATTCTCTATGATCATCCATGGCTCTGAGATAGTCCCACCAAGCTCCATAAGGGCTTCCTGTGATGGTCTCTGAGAGACACTAGAATGTAATCCATAAATAAAGGAAACCAAGAAAGCCCTCCTAGACACAAAACACCACACATGACAATGAATATATTGGACACTCATCGTGATAATGTTCATATCAACTCTCTGTAAATCCCAAAAGAGCAAAACTCGCCACGATTAGACATACCAAAATTATGAGCATATCCCATACCTGAAAAAGACCTCTGCATAATAGGTCAGAGAGAATCCTCCATGAGCTTCATTTCAAATAATGTCATCATATACTTTAGGAGGTGTTGCACCCCTCCCCCCGGTGTGTTTTAGGGAATTGTGAAAGTCCCTAATATTCCAAGCTGCAACTTTCATTTGACACCCACTTGTACAGGCTGCTCGAACCTGTAGTGTCAACCACTTTCCACATGCACTAAAACTCCATTCATGTCCACGCCTACTATTCCATTTGTGGTTGATTCGGCCGAGGAGGAGGATGTTGAGGCCAATGTCACAGATACATCCAATAATAAAGATGTTGATGTCGTAGTTCGGGTTACCCCATTGCATGATGCTTGTGTCCATTCGGCCGGTGATGTGGAAGGAACTCCCAAGCTATTAGAAATCTTCGGCCTGAGAACGTCCCACTCATTTACCTTGTTGGCTTGGTTACTGAGAGACTACCTCCTCTTCCCTCAGAAGACTATCATTAGGACCCGGAGGAATTACCACCTCAACTGAAATTGGGACAACCACCTCCACAATTGCTAAGTGGTTTGTATCTATAACTTCTTGACCACCTTCATTCCGCACATCACTTATGGTTGTCTCTTTGCCTGTCTTGTATTCCGCCTATACCTTGATCTTCTACAGCCCCTCACAGATTGAGACAGCTACCTTCTAGGTTGATTGTGATTTGGATTTGTTATTGTACCCCTTCTAGTTCGGTTATCATTTTGGTCGGTTGTAGCATCACCTTTGTAGCAAGCGTCTTCCTGTGCCCAATCCTTCGACATACCTCACAGAATTCCAACATAGCATATATACATGATTTCTAGGTCAATTTGAAGACTTGTCGGTAGAGTGATATGAACCCTTGTGATCCGTTCACCAATCACTAAGACTTCCACCAAAGTCTTGCAAACGTTAATCTCTTCTGTGCCCTTGTTAGTCTGCGGTTGTAGAGGGGTCTACCAATCTTTGAGATCGACTATCAAACTGAATACTTTCAGCGATCAACAATATGAGGGAAGACCACGAATTTGTATTCTGGATTGGACCTGCCATCTTCATTGTAACGAAAACAACTTGGCAGGTGCTTTAAAAACAATGAGATTTCGCAAGCAAAATATGGACCTCCGAGTAAGACTTTCCCCCAATCTTGCGACGTCTTGAGTCTGTAAACTATTCAACCACTCTTATGCATAAAGAATTTGTAAGGAACCTTCTATCTGCGAGCAACCACCTCTACTCCATCTCTCCCTGGATGTTTTCCCATAAAAAAACCCACTAGACAGTATCCAATCGAGTCCTTCACAATTTTAATGTCTTCATATCCGAACCATAGCCTCTTTCCTATGGCCATGGTTGCTGTAAATGCATAACCATTGTTGTCTTCCAATTATCCTTGAAAAGACCAGTAACTTCCTCTGAGGTTGAGTACGGGTCATCTACTTCATCCTCAGGAATATCTTTCGGTTGTTTTTTTTCTTCTCATGGTGCGATGTCTGGTAGCCCTTCCCTCAACTGATCCATGGTGGGCTGTCCTAATCTATCAATGATTCTATGACCAACTATCTCAGCATCAACATCCACTTCATCAACAAAATCTTCGTTCAAATATGCCATGTCAGCGAAGTTAACAACCGAAAGCTCAATAAAAAAAGTTTAAACAAGTGTGGTGGTGAAGTTTGAGACTTGTAGTTTGAGAGCAGGTTCGAAAAATTAAATTTATTTATTTTTCCTTTTAGAGATGGAGTCAATAATTAATATTGAATGTTTAATCATTCAAAATAATTAAAAAATGAATTATATGATTTATAATGTAGAACCTACAGAAAAGTGTATGGAGGTTTTTTGATTGTAGAGAGAATAGTCAGTTTTTTACTTTTGATGTGACATTGATGTGATATATTAGAAACTATAAGAAAATTTATTGAGAGGTTTAATCATTGGAGATGTCCTTAAAGTTGAATCACCGCCCAACCAGTCCAAATCAAGGACGTGGTCCCTAGTGAAATACTAATAGCGGAATTGTCAACCAAACAACCAAATAAGCCACGCTCCAATTAAAACAAATATCCTTGACAATTAATGTTGAATAATTATGCCCAAACTTTCCGTATTTGCAGGTTTGGACGGAGATGTTACCGGAACCACCTTCAAATCACCTGGAAATCAAGAATTTCTTCTCTAACAACATGTTTGGAAAAGTATGGAATTGAATTCCTCCATGATTTGGAGTTTAATTCCACTCTTTGGAATAACTTTTCAGGATAGAATTGCTAAGGAATCAGAATTGAATTCCATCTAAAGCCTTCAAAGTAAATCAGACCTAAAGAAGTTTGATTTAGCATGAGAATTCATTAAAAAACTGAAATTACTAAATAACTCTTCGTGTACATATTAAGTTTTATTGATAAAGGGTAAAATGGTAAAAATCTCTGATAGATTCCAAATCAAGGAATTTAATTTAATTCTGTTATTTAATAACTCATTACAAACATAAGAACTGAATTCAACTCCAGATGTAATTCAATTAATGATGAAATTAAATTCAATTTCATTACTCAAATACTTTCCAAATAGGTTGTAAATGATGCCGAAAATATTGTAGAAATTGAAACCCCCTTCTTCAAACTCGAGCAGGTGGACAGTGGAGGTTCAAGGTAAAATTGAGAGAGGGGTCCAAGGAAAACCAGAGAGAAAGAAAAACCGAATGAAAATTCATGAATGGGGAGGGATGGGTGTACAGTGAGTCCAGTGGAACAAAAAGACACGCCTTTTAGGGTATCCATATTGGTAGATGTTAAGGCATCTCCGACAGTGACACAAGTTTTTGGCTTTTCTTGGTACCCACCATAAATGAAGTGAGAGATTAAGAAGCTAGTTTCAATTCTTCAATTTAAATGACATATAGGAAAGAGACAAATAAAAAAAGTTGGGCAAAACTTTCATTGTGGATGTCATTACCCTTATGACACCCACCACATTATAAAAAAATGGGGTCTACATGCCACGAATTTAATTTAATTTATTGATTTTTAATTTTAATTTTTTTTAATTAAAAATCTCGCTCTGCATGCACGCACTAGGTGAAAATTTTGTTTTGTTTTTTTATATAAAACATGATATTCATATTGGATTTACACCAATAATGTGTTATAATACCCAATTATAACACTAATATGGAACATTCTAGGACATTGTACAATACTAATGCAATATTCTTTACACAAGAAATAATAATAATAAAATAATAATCATATCGGGAAAAAAAAGATATACTAACCTTGAACCAACAATATCCTTTACCGTCCGTTTCCAAATTATATAAAGTGAGAAAAATTATGAGGTTAATTTATAACCGACTACAAGTTAATTAGGAGATGGGAGAGTTTTTCTCTTAAAAGTATATGCTCACTAAAATTTGATTCCTTAATCCTTATGCTATTATAACACTTTCAGCATCCGCGGCTTCAGAACAAATCTTAGTCCCCACGTTGCATGCTAAATGTGTAAAATAATACAAATTTGAAAACTGCTCACGTTTTTTTCCTGGAATTGACAGGATCGGAGTCAGACGAAAAAAGTGTTTGGAGTATAAACCAAAAATTGACTTATTTGGTGTGTTTGCATTCGGAGATTAGGCAAAAAAATAAAAAATAAAAAAATAAATAAAAAAAAAAAAATCAGCGAATCGATTCATTTGGTTGTTTGATTGCTTGCTTAAATGGCCAATATTCGTTGCATTCTCCTCCACGTTGAGGTTGGTAATGTCAAGTAGTCATTGGTTGTAAGGTATATAATAGGATGTCAATGTATTAGATTTGAGCAAGATTTAATATCTTTCACCATGGTACGTCTTCATCCATATTTATTATATTCATCTGTATTCTCATCTTCATCTCCATATATCGTATTTTCAACTTTTATTCTTATCTTCATCCCTATCAAATCGTATATACATTCTCATCCCCATTTTAAAAAAATCAAATATCCTTTATATTAATAGTTTTCTTCGTTCCATTTAATTACCAAAAATAAAAAATATCAAAATAAAAAATTCAATTCAAATGCTACTCCTAGTTTAATTATATTCAATAAAAATATATTAAACATTAACAAAAATAATTATATATACATATTTTATTTAGTTTTACATCCGTCCCACGATATGATTTTCAACATATCCATAGGGCAAGATCATATACATCAGGTATGGATAGAATTATATTAAGCCTCCTCCATATCTGATTATTCAATTATTTAATAAGAACTAAAAATAATTCCATATCTGATTCTCCATCGAATTTGGAGAAAATTATTATCCTAGGTATATTCTTTCTCTCATAGCTTTGCTAGCTGAACACATTTGGATAAAATGGTTATTTGGTAAAAAAAAGGTAATTTCGTTACCTTAACACCCCTTAGTGCTGGTCTCACGGATATAGAGGGAAGTTTATATAAGTACACAGGTAGAAGATACATATGATAGGATAAACTCTAAGTCGTCAGTTTCTGAGAATCCACACTAGCTATTAGGCTAGATATACCATGTACCCACTGCCTGCGCTACACTATGAGAGCATGGTTCTTTGATCAAAATTTATATAAAAGGGGCCTGGGAACTATAGTAAGAGAAGTTTTAAGCTAGGTAGGAAACTCAAAATTGAAATGAAACGGAGGAAATAAAGGATCTTTATAAATCCCAAGTCTAACATCTTTTTTTTTTCCTTCTTCTTTCGAACCCTCAAGTTTTTAAAGGCGTTAGACATTGGGTCTATTACTGAGTCCTTTAGTTTAACAAACGCTAGTGCCTAACGAGCTATGTTAATCGAACTTGACTTCCATTATCAAAGTTTTTTTAATATGGTTTGTGTAAAATCAACCTTTGCTAAATTTCATTAGATTTAATATTTCTATTTAAATGCCATTTTAATTAATTTGAAAATTCTTCAAATTTTCTTGCAGATCAATTTGTTTTTACTATATTTCGCATTATCATTGCTTTGCCATTTTTGTGTGGGCCCGTCCTATTTGGTCGCTCGTGCATATAGCACGTGGCACGCCTCCTGCGACTGAGTGAAACATCGTCTTGCCGCGGTCCGCGTTCCTTTTCTTAAACCCTAGCCGGACACCCTGGAAGCGAGAGGGAATGCGATCTCCAGCCATGGCTATCTCCAAGGGCTCGAGCTGCATCACATCAACTACCGCATTCGCGTCATTCGTAGTCGTCCAGAACGGTCTCCAGTTCCTGGGCAAATTCATGGTCTTCCACCGCCAGATGAAGTGACGAACCTTGTTATCGGCTATCGCATGGAGCTCTCGAATATGCTTCCTACATTGGTAGGCTCTACAAAGCCTGGCGAACAGAATGACGACCGCAGCACCTTCGTCCTTGCACGACCGCTCTGGGGATACAACGGCATATCACGCCCCAGCTGGTGTCTAGTTGTTGGCGCCGCTTGAAGCTTGCCCTCTGGTAGTTCTATCATGCTTGTATGAATTGATCAAATCTGTTGTTTATAAATACAAAGGTTTCCAGTTCCGAAAGTATTCTTCTTCTATATGTTCTGACTGTGTTATTCTTCTTTATGCCCCAATTAGAAACTCTTCATATTCATTTATTAGAGGCTTTTTGGAAATTAATAATTCGTTATGTTTTACACTGTTGAATGTATCTATTGTAAACAGGTTGGTTGTCGGATATTGGGCGGGTTAGCACATTTTGTTCACTGTCAGTGACAATAGTATTTCAAAGAGGCTTGCTGGTGCTTCAATCAGGTAAACTTCCTCTCTATCATTGCTTCTATTTTACTTGTATTAGTTTCATTTTACTTTGTATTGGTTTGTTCTTGTTTGATTTTATTGGTTAAAATTCTCTTCGATCAATTCATTTATAACAACTTTAGAGAGAATAGGGCATATTTAATTGTCTGTAAAAAGGTGAAGGCAAAACCTTCTGGCCATGATTTTACCAACAAATAAATGTTTGGTCAGCAGCTTTAGGTCCTTTTTTTACATATAGAATTGGTCTTGATTCCTCTTATAAACTAGAGTTTAAATGTATTAGGACCCATGAAGAGTTCAAACAGAGGGATTATTTATGTGATGAACATATTCCTTTACATAGACACATTAAGACTCTTCTACAAGGGATCAAACAGAGCAAAACGAATATTGTCATTACAGAAAGTTTCAACACTCTATAATTTTTTTTATTTTTGCTTTGATAGTTTTCAAAGATATTATTTGTGCAAAAAAACATAGTTAAAATAGTCACTATTCTCTCTAAACTTGTTATAAACAATTTAATAAAAATCTATTAAGGGACAAATTTAACTGAGAGTCCAAAATCAAAACAATTTGCGACGTAAATGAAGTGTAATCATCGATAAAATAGAAACAAAGCTAGAGAGGAAGTTTATCTGGCAGAAGTATTGGCAAGTCTATTCTCTTTAGAGAGAATGTTGCATCCTACCAGAGCAGAAGGTATGATGAATTTCCTATGAGATCCAACAATCAATTTACCTTACATAGGTGCACTCCAAGAGGTAAAACAAATATACTGTTAATCACCAAAAAGAGCCCCCATTTTTTTTAAGCCATTGGTTGGATTCATTCAAGGGAACTGTTCAACGATAGAACCGATCTAACTGATGAATTCATCCAAGACTGATACAACGGAATTGAGAAAAACTGGATACAAAAAGAGACCTTTTCAATGTGGCCTTTTTTTAAAAAAAAAAAAATAAGTAGAAATCTTTTGCTAAAAATTCCTTCTTGTGTGTATGGGCTTAGCTCCATGTGTTTGTGTGTGTGTACATGGTTGGCTAAGCCAACCCTCAACCATGTATATCCAAGGTCCATTCAAGGGATTGTTTATAAGTTTGATTATGCCTCATCTATTTTTTGGATATGGGACTTAAATTAACCACAAACCGTGATAAGAATAAGCCATTTAGTTGAAATCTCCTCTTAAAACCCTAGGTGGTCCTTTACCTAGGGATGAGAACCAACATGGCTGTTTTAATGCCACCATTGGTGTGCGTACAGGTCCTATGTTTTCAAATGCCAACAAGATTGAGTATTCCACCATAGCTTGGTGCCTGGCACACAAGTCCCTGTGTTTGTCCCATTGCGACCCGGATACAACCT
>JBAMIE010000098.1:6575734-6588237 GCA_037177295.1 Kaempferia parviflora
TTGGATATTATTTTTGAGTTATTATATAATGTGTATAATTACATTATTATGCTTTTGGAATTTTTTTTTTTTTTTGAACAACGGTATGATGAATAGCAGTACAGTGGATATCCATAACCAAGAGGCAAATGATGTGGAATATGGAAGAGGCGAGAACAAGTGATTTTGGACCGAGGAGGAAAGTTGGGTCTTAAGTAGATGTTTACAAGATATGACTACCGATCCTCTTTGGAAAACAGATGGTGGTTTTAAGAACAATTACATGAATGATATAAGAAGGTTGATGATACAAAAGTTTCCCCAGTTGACAATCGAAGTAAAGCACATTGACTCTAGGATCAAGTTCTTGAAGGGAAGGTATCATGCTATTGATGAAATGTGCAATCAGAGTGGTTGTTCTTGGAATGACGTTGAAAAAAAAAAGATTGCAGGTGAATTTACATGGTATACCGAATGAACTAAGGTATGCCAATTCATGCATTTTAATTTGTGATTTTATGCATATTATCCATTAGATATAGATTTTGATTTTGTGATTTCACGTACCTTATTATTTTATGTTTTTTTTACAGACTCACAAAGATGCTAAACGCTTGTATAATGTCTCATTCTCTTACTTTACGGATTTGGATATTGTGTATGGCAAGGATCGAGCAACGGAGGATGTGACTGAAGATCCACTTGTTGCTGAACAGAATTTAGGAAATATTGATGTTACTTTGCCTGTGACAAATGAGAGTGATTTCAACACTGAAATTAAAATTTTATCTACCATGGAGTCATTGCCATCTAATTCTTCCAATGCACGTGCTTCTAAAAAACAAAAATTCCCTCAACAAGTTCATAAAATTTCAAAGAAGAAGAAGCATGCAAAGAATGCTGAAACTGAGTACAAGGAACTTAATGATGAAGTTCGGGGTTTTATGAAGAGTCTTGATGGTCACCTTGGCACAATGTCAGATTGGATGCAAGGTACAACCTCAAGAATGCCACAAGTTCTTGAACTGCTAGAAAATCATGGGTTCAGTAGTCTAGATAAGTACAAGGCTTGTAAAACAATCTGTCAAGATCCTTTGAATGTTGACTTGTTATTCAGTTTAGATTTGGCTGAAGTGACGGAATATGTGCTCACTTTAATATGACTATATTCTTTTAAGATCCTGAATTTGGAATTGTTATCTTCAAATATTTTATGGGTAGGTTTATATTTTACATTAAGACAGCTATTTGGGTAACTCTCATTTTGTGTTAAGCAAGTAGATGTTTAAAATGGTATTGGACAACATTATTATTGATGTTATTTTTGGTAATATTTTGAATATGATGCTTGATGTTGATTCAAAAGGATAAAATTAAAATTATTTTGAATTAAAAAAAAATTGGTTCAAAATTAGAAATATGTTGCTTAATTCAGTAGTAGATATGTTACTTGATGGTGGTTCAAAATTGGAAATATGATTATTGATTTGGCAGTAGATATGTTACTTGATGTTGATTTGAAATGACGTAGATAATATTTTGAAATTATCTTTTAAAATATTTTTTAATGCATTAATTAGTAATGGTAAAATTGAAAATTTATTTGATTCTCATTACTGATGTTAATTCGAAACAAACATTATTAATTCCAATCATATTCATTCCAGAATTTGAACCAAATACTATAATAGTAATCAAACAATCATACAATCCATATTCTCATTTCTATTGACTCCGTAATCAAACCTATTACTATTTCAATTGACAAATTTGAACCAAATTTCCCTTAGTAAATAATTTTTTTTTCTCTCATCACGTCAGCATGCTACTATCAGTTTCTCACCATCCAATGAGACTTATGTGGCAAAAGGCGAATACGCTCGCCCCCAGTACCCCCGCTAATCCGTCCCAAGGCCAACATAGAGGAGGTAAATCACGGATGGCTACTAGCCATAAGTGCAAATAGTCAAGACATGGAGGAGGTATATGCTCGGGCGCGCCGAGATTCGACCTCTAGACCTCATGTGACCAGCTTCTATGTCTTAACCATCGCACCGCTCCAAGAGGACCCATCCAATGAGACTTAGCTAATAGAAGAGTGAGTTATTCAATCATCATCATGTTCCACCAACGCTGATTAGAAAACAATTGGTTAATTTATTGCTCAAACGATAATTGCTTGTTTCAAGCATCTACTCGCTTAGCATAAGAGTTCAATAAATTGCTACACAACCAACCATACAAGCAACTGACTTCCTTGCAAGGTTTCATATAATAATGAATTATATACAAAACCGCCAAGGCTATATTTAATTAGGGATAATGTAATTAAACTTGTAATGTAATTAGACTTGGAATGTAATTGGATTACATATTGTTGGCCTTGTAATTCATAATATAAAACTTTATTACCCTTTTGTAATTCAAATTACATTAAATTATAGTTTTAAAATTGTACCAAATAAAATAATCAATCTTGTAAAGGCTGATTACCCCCTCATCAAGCATACCCTAAAAGTTTACATATATAAGGAGTTATAATTCCCATAGTATGTCTCAGCTGCAGAAGGCAACAAAGTTGAAACATTAACTACAGACCTGTTGCTGAATTAAAGCCATTGGCTGCTGCATTTGTTGCACAGCTCCTCCAGAATGTCTACCACTCGGTCGATGCCCCTGCTGACCTTGTTGGACCTTATTCCTGGTCTCATTCCAGGAATAAGCCGTTGCTGAAACCCAAAACTTGGCTGTTGATGAAATGGCGATAAGTAGAAAGGACTTAAGTTTGGAAACCATGTTGCTAGCTACTAAGTAGATGAACCATGGATATTAAACAACCCTAAAAGCAAAGCACTGATTATCAAGCACTACAAATAGGACGTCAATATCATCAACGACAACCATTTGTCCCAACACAGCATGTAATCAAGCATATAATAACAAAGCAGTTACCTGTGGTGGAACAAAGGCAAGGGGAGGTTGCCCATAAAATATTTGTTGCCCTATACCAGGGGCACTAGAGTAGATGGGGGCATATGGATTATTGCTATTGGACGTACTTGTGAAAATTGTACCTGGAAAATATAGCCCAGATATATAGTTGAAATCAGATGTGACAGTAACCAATGCAGACCCATATATGCCAATTATTTTATACAACCTAAAGAAAAAGAGAAAACCTTAGGACAATGAGAAACTAAAAAAAGGGTCAATTCACAGCACAATCAAGCTTTTTGGTGCATCTTGGCCCCTATTCAGAAATGTACACTTAAAATTAAGATATAAGAGGAACTACTGGCTGTTGTAGTTAAGAAGATATAAAGGAAAAGAAACACCTGCCGGTATATGTCGGTATAGCTGACTGTATCATATCATCAGAATTACCAGCATTACTCAAGTCTAACCAGGCATCCACATCAAAAACAAACTTTTGGCCTAGCTTCTTTCCCTCTGGCTTCACTCCATGAAATCCATGAAACTTCAAAGCCTCTTAAATCAACTTGTCCTTATCGACAAATTCCAGCTCGCCCATGGATGGACCTGAAAAAATGCATTTGCTTTCTTTTACTGCACATGTGACAGAAATAAGGAGAACATAGATTGATGGTTGAGTTCATTATGAAGTGTTTTAAATGAGAAGTATGGTTTTGCAATCAATTAATTGATAAGGAAAACAATTTTAAAAGGGAATCCATCTGGTTCGCATTTATGAGATTCAGAACGTTAAACTTGGAAAGCTCCAGGAGGAAAAGTAGAAGTTTGCATCCATGATTCAAGAAAATCGTATCCGATCACCAAATTCGAAGATCCACACGCCAGATTAGAGAAAATCGTATCCAATCACCAAATGCAATAGATTATCACAAAATAAAACATAGAGGACATGATATCGACACTGGGGAGGATGGCATGATTACGGTACCTCTCCGTGCTTTATCTCACAGATGTATCTTGCTTTCTTTGATATTAGGCGGTGATGGGCGGCATGTCATGTCCGCCGGCCCGAAGGGAGATGCATGAGTTATGGATCGAATCAGATCAACACTGACTAGGCTCCTGGGTTTCAACGGCTCCAGCCCAGTACGAGACCCGAACCGTTTCATGCAGGGCATGGGCAGTGACCTGCTGGATCTGAGATTTTTTTAATTAAAATATTAAAAAAAGCAAAAATAAAAATAAAGGTTTTAGTTATTAATTTTTTTAAAAAAAATGAAGCCCTACAAATTTTCAGTCTTAAAAATATTTTTTAGAAAATTAATATTGTAATTTATCTTTAATAATTATTAATTCACATGTCTGATTTTATATATTGTATGATGGAAATAACGATCAATTACTTAAGTAATGGCTCAATATAAATTCTCAAACCAGATCTTTATATAAAAAATATTTAAACCAGATCACTTAGATTTTTTTTTAAAAAAAAAAAAAGTTGTTGATGAAACAAATTAAGTGATGAAAATTTGAAGAAAACAAACAAAAGAATATATATAAATAAGAGATAAAATCCTGTTTAACTTTGTCAATAAGTTAAAGACACAAATCTATTTATTAAAAATATATATAATGAACAAAATAAAATAATCCCAGAATATCAAATTTCTAAAGCCAAGAAGTTTTACAAACCAGAATGATTGAAAAGCAAATGGACATATATTTACCCCTTTAAACCACAAGATGCATCAAAATGATAACAAAACGATAACTTTTTGAAGATTTCATGATGTTCATTCAAATCGATGCCAACAATAAAAGAAACCTTAATGAATGATCTGTCACCTTATACTCTGTCCGATGTACATGAGAATCCAAACTATAAAACTTGTGTCTCCACTTCAGCATGGTTGTTCTGTTGGGTACCAGGTCCAGAGACTGCTGAACTGTTTCGATCACTCATCTCTTGCATGGGTGGTGGGTTGACAACCGTCATTGGTATAACAAGATTGTCAGATAGCCGATCTTTCATTTCCCGATGTTCCTGACAGATGGCACACCAATGCATGCAGCAATGAACCATGCAAGGGTCGCAAGGAGAGTTCTGCAACCAAAATAGGTTTAGAGATGGATAAGGTAGCGTATCTAGTGCATCAAATGTTCATGTTCTCTATGAACAATAGAATCCTAACAATAGAATGTATAATCATTAATGACTGTTCTTTTGATACTTCATTAGAAAAACAACCATATGTAGTTCTCACACAATACTATTGAAACAAAAAAAACATGCACAAGCATCTGAACATTTATTTGAGTTCAGATCATAAATGTCAAATTAATTAAGATATGAAGTCAAAGAAATGGCCACAGTTAGTGAGATATACTAATATCTCATGGAGAGCTATATCAGCACACAGATTATACAAGGAAAACAAATGCATAGGTCCTAGTTCCATGAGTTTAACAAACGTGTATATCTGGAACTAAACATCTCAGTGGCAACCCTTTTGACCATAGACAACTAAACTTGAAATATAAAACCTATAGGGAAATGTAAGAATTAGTTTCTTTATCATGTAGATGCTACTCAAAAGTTTTGAGATATCTAATTTATCATGTAGAGCATCATTTATCTGTTTCACTTTGTGGAATCTTAGGAATAAACATGTAGGATTCCATAATTCCATTTCAACATAACCGACACATGTTTCTCATGATATTTCTGTTTGCATCCTTTCCTATACTAATATTCATCTTACTGACAGATTGATCTTCGAATTCAAGTCCAAGAAATTACATCAAAGATTATGAAATAGGCTCATTTATGGCCTCGCATGAAATTGTCTGAATTTAAGAATGTACTGATCATAAAAGACTAATTTAAACAAAGAATCAGTGTACAGTGCATCTTTAAAAACCTTGCAGAGGAAAACTAAATTTTATTATGTTTATGAAATAACAAAAGATATAAAATGACTAATACAAACACTAATATACTACCTCATTAACAAAGAAAACCAAATTACAAGTAGCAAAAATAAATATATGAACACTGTCCAAAGAAAACAAACCCCAAGAATTAACAAACACACAAGCAAAAAAGGCTGAATGATTTAACAAATACAAATGTAATAATGCATAAAAAATAAGACAATCAGAACTGAGCTAATGTACTCCAGTGTGTGTGAGAGATGGATAGAGAACACCTTTAGATGATATTTCTTCTGCAAAGATTGCCTAAATATACCAGTGTAGATGCCACACATCCACCATGCAAAGACTAATCCCTCTCCAATAAAAAATGATGTCCTTGGGTCAATTCCATGGAAAAATGCTGTAGCAACTGCAAGTGCAATACCACCTTCAACGCAGATAGCATGGCAAATACAAGGACTTGTCCATGGTGTATCTTCTCTAAGCCTCTCCACATTGCGACCAAACAACACACAAGGACAGAACAACCCAGTCCAACCTATCATCCAAAGAGTAACTAATAATATGACAAGCTTATGTAGTTGTAACTGACAATTGTAACTATGAGATAAGATGTGCATGAACTAATAATTTTAGCAAATAAATGATGCACTAAGCAAAGAGAACAGTATTAATTACAAGAATGAAAACGCATGCCAAGAGGTCAAAAATAATAGCCATTAAAGGACTTTCAACCTTTTTCAAAAGAAAGTTAAAAAAGATAAACAGCATTCATAAACACAAGAAAATAGGCATCTCTACAAGGCTAATAATGCAACTAGAAAAAGAATTGTATACTTTTACTTCCAAAGTATTCCAACAGCAATAAGAGAGATACTTAACATCTTTAAGTGGCTAAGTTGACGAGAATCTTAGAATTTTGTAGTATTAGGAATCCATTATGAAGGGGGCAGCGCAAGACCCTAGATGAGTAGGGTATGTCTGCTCAACAACACACAGAGAGTAGCATGTCTCTAGTGTTTACTTGATGATGCAAGAACATGACGACAGAATACCATCATGAGATAATGAGACAGCTTAATGGCTTTGCAATGAAAGAAAACAATTGAAGGTTTATCCACAACCTGAATTTGCTGACCTAATAATGATGATCAAATGACAAGCCAAGAAAATGATTGTAGTTACTTGCACTTTTTTTTGTTGATTTTGTTCTTCAACTTAGTCACTATAAAAGTTTAAGTCAGATTGAATTTCTTATTTCCTCTCTAGTTGTAACTATCCTTCTATAGAAGGATCATCTTATGAAATTTTTATTACCAAAACTAAGAATTATCGCATTTAATTTATAAGATATTTTTTAAGGTCTCAAACAGAAGCACTACTTAAAATTACCAAACTTGCTTTTCCTAAGCTTGCATTTGTACCCAAGAGTTATTAAATGGAGATTTGTATCATAAGTTATTTTGGTAAATTTTGAATCAGTTAGGTTTAAATAAATAAAAAATAAAAAATTGTTAAAAAAGAATGCTACTTTACCCAAAAAATTTGATAACCATAAAAATTTTAAAAATATAATATTGCATTCATTATCATAATAGTATAAATAAAGTTAGTTGATGTTGTTTAAAGTCTTGAGTAATGCCAAAGTTTTGATCTTTGATCGAAACAATACAATTTGTGTACCATATTATGGTATGTCAGTACAATTTCAATACTAATTTAATTAAGTTACTTAATATAAATTGTAAATTTTAATCAACTTTTTATTCTAATGAATTGTTTATTTAATAATTAATTAGATTGCTAATACATAATAAATGTTTATTTTATATTTGTGGCTTAGTTTGATAACCTCGGTCCTTAAAGTTAAAAGTGTTTGCAACCAATTAAGTTTTAATTTCTAAGTTTAGTCACTTCTTTCATTTGATAATGATTTACACTTATAATTTATTTAACTTTTGTAGATATAACACTGACAAGAAAATGCAACTTTCCCTAGTCTTCTATAGACTAGGTGTACACTTTGCTTTCGAATTATGTAACATTTGAGCATTTTAGATTTGAGAACCAAAAGACTCTAATTGTTGAGGATGTGCATTTGATAAAACTTGAGCAGTAAATATCATTTTGTTTGACAGAATCTACGTAAACTATTAGATGCAGTGAAATGAGTTTAAAAAATTAATGTTTGCCTTTAATTTAGTTTTATTTCTTCCACATAATTACAATTATTTAAGAGTATAAAAATTAGTTTTTTTTCAAATTTTAGAATGTAAAATGTTATATTTTAGGTTTAAATTAGACTTTAAATTTTGAATATAAATTTATTTAATTTATAAGTATAAAATTTCTAAAAAAATATAATACAACTGGGACTCAAGTCAATCAAATTTAAACTTTTGGATTCAAGAATTTTTCAATAAATCAAATTCAAATTTAAATTTTTTTTATACTTTCAAATCAATCTAGATAAACTTTTTTTAAAAAAATAATTTGATGACCAATGCACATCTATTCCAATAAAATGAATTAAAATAGTGAAAATAAATAATTCTTTTCTTAACTTGATTAAAAAAAATTTAGTTTAATCAAAGCGATGTGTTGAACCTTAGTTGTTCCTTGACGCTAACGCAATTTCGAGAGAAAGCATAAAAGAGGAGGCGGAGCTTGACATAATCTTAACGAATCTTAGTTTTCTTGTTGCATGCTCACACAATTTCGTTCGGTTCATCCCAATGCTACACAAGCTAGAACACGAAAAAAAAATCTTCATCGATGGCTGATACCAAATTTTATCCTATTTAAAATTTTGACATTTCAATTTATTTTTAAATTTTTTCTAGATAACTAATTAAAATAAATTAAACAGATATTTTGACTTTTGATGTCGAATGGAAGTCTATTTAGGATTAGGTGGAGTTCATCAAATAGTTATGGAGATTAAGATAGCCCATACTTGGATTTATTTTGATCAATTTTAAATTGAACTAAGTGTATATACATAGGGCTGTCCACTTCAATACTAGTATTTTGAAAAGTTAAAAATTATATCTCCCCTTTGTTCTCTCTCGCTCTCTCTGCATTCATATCCTCCCTCTTGTCATATCCCTTATCTCTCCTCTTGTCTATGTCGTCTCCCTGCGTTTGTCGTATCTATTGTGCCCACCATGTTTGTCATGCCCACCTAGTGTTGTTAAAAGCGCATGTAGCGCAGTGAGGCGCAGGCAGGCCTTGCGCTTTTGAGGTCTCGAAAGCGCACGAGGCCTCAGAAGAACTCGCGTCGTAGCGCTTCGCGCAAAAAGCACACGACGCAAAAGCACGGCATGCGCTTTTTGTGCGAAGAGAAGAGTTTCCTTTTTTTTCCTTAAAATCCCTAAACTTATTGTTACGTCGATTCGTCTCCTCTGCTTCGCACCGCCATCATCTGCCTCTCAACCTCCAGAAGAGTCACTCGATCATCGGTAAGAGATTTTCTGTTATTTTTTTCATTTTATTTCTCATTTCTGATATTCTTTTGCATTTTCTAGCTTCGGTGGTGCCGGAATCGTGGTGGAGAGCATCCAGGGCCATCGGAAGCATCTTGCAACTTGTCCAAGCCCGTCGGAAGATTCCTGCAATGCGTTCGGAGCCGCCGGACACGTCGCGGGATGCCTCTAGTGGCGCCGGACCTGTCGCGATCCCTTCAGCATCACAACGCCTCCGGGGCACAGGACGCATCCCCGCCGGACGCCCTGGCGCAGCCAAAGGCATCCGACAACACTTCTGGCGCTGATGGAGGAGTCCAGCGACACATCTGGGGGCGCCGGACACGTTGTGATCTCTCAGCATCGCCTGTTGCCGTCTGGCGTCGCTTCCGGTGTCGCTGGATGAGTCCGGCGACACTTCCGGTGCTGCCGAATGAGTCCAGCGACTCTTCCGGCCGGTGCCACCGGATGAGTCCGTAGACGCTTCCAGTGCCACCGGATGCTTTTATAAATCCCAATTAAATTACCCTAATAAAATATATATTAAAAATTAATTTTATTATAAATTTTATTAATTCTAATTTTAATTTTAAAATTTAAAAAAATCAAATAAAAATTATTAAAATTTTATATTCTAATTTCTAATACTTTATATTTAAAATTATAAAAATTTAATACATATTATTAATTCATACATTCATATAAATTATAATTATATTCAAATTATTTTATATTTAAAATTAAAAAATTCTAATAAATTTTATTAATTAATTTATATTTTAATAATTTAATATTAAAAGTTTAAAAAATTTAATAAATATGATTAATTCATATAAATCATATTTATATTCTAATAATTTTAATTTTAATTTTAAAAAATTATAATAAATTTTATTAATTCATATAAATTAGATTTATATTTATAATTTTAATTTTTAAATGTAAAATTTTAAAAAATCTATTCAATTTTGTTAAATCTATTAAATTTAAAAAAATCTATTAGATTAATTTCAGATTAATAAAATAATCTGAATTCAGATTTATATTAAAAAAATGTTTTAAATATAAATTTAAAAAATCTAATAATTTTTATTTATACAGATATATTCATAATTTATATTTAACATTAAAAATTTTTTAATCAATTTTATTAATTCATATAAATTAAATTTATATTCTGATAATTCTGAATTATTGTTTTATATATTTTTATTTGTTGATTTCAATGATCTTAAATCTTAATCATGTCAAATACAATAATTCTATCAACTCGAAAGGATATTGCTGGGAGTTATGCAACATGTTTGGATCTTAAAAATCCAAATATAGTCGGTTGTATTTTTTATGGTAAAAACAGATGGAGGAATTTATCGACACAAGCTACATTTAGTTGGAGGCAATCGAAATGAGAAGCTTGTCCAAAATGTTTTGAGCATGTTAAAGAAGAAATTAGAGAGTTCATGCCAAAAAAAGAGTAATTTGAAGAATCAAATGGATGATATTCCTCATTCTAATAATATTGATAATTTAGAAGAACATGAAGATGATCTTCAAACTAAAGTGAAAGGAAAATGACCAATATCCGATCCAAGAATCCATCCTACGGTCCAAGGCAAAAAGTGTAAACAAACTGGACCAATTAATCTTTATTTTATGAAAGATGTTGATGAAATTGTCAAACAAAGACATACAAAAAACAAAGGACAATTTCATGAAAATAAAAAGAAGTTAAGAGACAGTTGAGAATTTTGCTAGATGGATGTATAATGTTGTAATTCCTTTCAATGTCGTTAAATATGATTCTTTTGAGTCATGTATTGAAGCTATTGGGCAATTTGGATCAAGGATGAAGCTTCCATTATATCATGAAGTCAGGGTTAAGTATTTGAAGGAGTTAGCAAATACGAGCTCGCTTCTCAAATCCCATGAAGAAGATCATGCTATGTTTGACTGCACAATCATGGCAGATGGGTGGACGGATACAAAAAGTAGGACTCCTATAAATTTTTTGGTAAATGGTCCTAAAGGAAGCGTATTTGTTGAATCAGTTGCTTCAAGTTATTCTTACACAGCTGACAAGATGTTCGAGTTACTCTCAAAATTTGTGTATCGTATTGGAGAAAAAAATGTGGTTCAGATTGTAACAAATAATGCAAGTTGCAATGTCAGTCCAGGTAATTTTTAAATTTATGTTACTTTCAATTAAGGATTAGATCATATTTTTAATTTTTTTGATTAAATTTACTTTGTTTTTTCAAGTCGTCTTTTGGAAAACCGATTTCCACACTTGTACTAGACTCCTTGTGCAGCTCATTGTTTAGATTTGTTGCTCGAGGATATATTCAAAATTCCTCATCTCAGGAAATTACATGAACGAGTGTTGATGGTGAATGATTATATTTACAATAGACCACAAGTATTGAGCACGATGAGACAGTTTACCGGACAGAGAGACATGATAAGAAAGCAAAGACACGTTTCACAACCGTTTTTTTTTACTTTAAAGCGGTTTCACATATAAGTATAACAAACACATCTGAGAAAGATGTTTACATCTGAAAAGTGGGCAAATAGTTGATTTTCTAAAGAGGTTGCAGGAAAGCATGTAGCAGAAGTGATATTGATACCTTCTTTTTGAAAAAAATATGGTGTTTGCATTAAAAGTTGGTGATCCATTGGTGAAATTATTGTGGCTGGTAGACGGTGAAAAAAGGTCTCCTATGGGTTATATTTATGAGTCAATGAACAGAGTCAACAAAGTTATCGCTGCATCATTTAACAATAATGAAGAAAAATATCGTACCATTTTTGAATTCATTGACAAAAGATAGAATGTTCAACTCTAGCCGGATATTTCTTAAATTCAGAGTGTTTTACTCAAACCTTGACATAGAAAATGATACAGAAGTGATTGAGGACTTGTACAAGTGCATATCTAGGTTGGTGAGAGGTGAGAATTTACATAATAAGATCACAAATCAATTGGAAAAAATACAAGAAAGCAGGACTTTTGGTTTGCCAATGACTATAAGACAAAGAACTTCAAAATCAATAGGTAAATTCGTATATAATATATTATGCATGTTTACTATTCCAGTAATAAGGTTAATCTTGTTGGTGCCAGAAGCACCAATAATTGAACCTAAGTTTTGATTATGGCAAAGGGCTCAAAGTTAAGGGTTATTGTTG
>JBAMIE010000098.1:6629421-6647758 GCA_037177295.1 Kaempferia parviflora
ATATTTAAAATCTGATTCCTGTCTACCAAACATTAAAAATGAAAATGAAACATATTTCATTCTCATTCCAACCTTCTAAATCCACTTATCAAACACCCCCTAAAAGAATAAATTAGTAAAATGAAATATTTTCATGGACTCATGTGCTTGTGTAATATGTTGAAAGGAATATATATATTTTTTTAAAATGGAGGATATTGATGCAAGCCAATAAAATAATTTTTAAGAATGAATTAAAAAATTATAAGGAAACAATTATAAATTTTAAAAATCAAATCCCCATGAATTTAATATAAACATTTCACTATAGTTATTAAAACCATCAAATTATCTCCCAACAGTTTCCAAACATCAGTTTTACTCCTTAATTATTAACATATAATACATTTTCATAACAATGTTAGATATATTAAAACAACTAATGTGTGAGAGATACAATGGTAAAAGTTTATGAAAATATGAAGAACATTTTCATAATCTTAAAACTCAGGAGGAATCAAATTTAATGATTTCCACTTACCCATCATTGACCTGGCAATGCTAGGCTAAATGAGCAAATAATCAGATTCTGGACTAAACCAGGAGCCAAACGTTTGAATCGACTAAACCACATCCGAAATTGATCAGAGTCGAGTGATAAGCATTCTGATCGCTTCTCCAAACAAAAGAAACCAACCAAAGAATGATCAGAAGGTTAACCTACACAGCCTGAACATCAAAAAGAAAATCTCATGTACAATCAGAACCGAGAGAAGTTATAGAATGCAGTTTAGTTCTCCACATGCACCCAACGACCTTTTTGGGAGCAGGATCATTTGGACCCTTGTCTCGCTGGCCAGATGTGTGAAATAAAGCCAGCCATTCCAGTAGCCGACCAAGGTGGTCTTGATGCGGAAAGGCATCCTTCCCAACACTGACCATTCCTGCATATTTAAGAAGAGAGAAACTTGATGATTAGAAATGCTTAATCCCAACAAATATAAGTTACTACGTACCATGCTTGCCTACAAAACTAGGTATTGAAATGAATCATCTTTTCTGGATTTCCAAGTTTACAAACATTTTCATATTTTACTCAAGTTCCTCTGCATCTTCTTCCTTTAGATTGTTCTCTTTTTAATTTTTAGTCCTTGACTTCTCAAACTGGTACGACTGGTACTTCCTCTCTCGAATCAGATATGGTCAAGATGGATGGCTTTGCCCACCCTACTTAGATAAAGATTGCCCGAGTTTAAGAAAACAAATCATGCTGATCTTAGTGGTCATAGGATGCTTCATGTGTTAAAGAGTGTTACTTCTAGGATGCACACTTCCCAGGTTAGTGTGAGAGGAGAGAAGTCATTCAAAGATGAATCTAAAACCAATATAATGTATTTGTGTCAGAAAGAGCAACATCAGTCCAAAGATGAATTTAAATTCCAATTGAATATAGATCCAACAACATAAAGAGTGAGTGGGATAAATATCAGGTGGTATACGAAGTGGTTGGTAAAATCAAGTCTTCCTAGAATCTAGGGATCAGGTTAGTACTAGATGGATCAATAATTAATAGAAAAGTGTATCAAGTTGTCCAACACACTCTCTTGCATTCTTTTCAAAGAAGGATTTCTTCCCATGCAATGAATACAGAAATCAAATAAAAATGACCAGGAGACTAGAGAGTCAGTATTCATCAAATATATACCACTAACTAAAAAAAAGGATAAAAATATTGACAATGCAGATGCTATGATGCTCCAAAAAATTAATTTCTATGTAAAGGAAAAGGATTTCTACCAATTTATCCAAATTGAACTGAAACACTTCTCCAACTAGCACCATCTTTTTGGTTATAGGATGCTTTTCTGTTGTGCCTCCAACAATTATAATTGAATTGTTAACGTTAACCCATGCAAATTCTATATGAGAATCTGGTTTCGGCATGGGCGGAAGTTGCTTCCATTTCATTAGACTATCAAGCATGTAGACATCGCTGTACACAACCTGGATAAACAGGAATAAAATTTGAGGACTACGGAAATATGAATGCTAAACTAAATCAGAGTTAAGAAAGAAGCCACTATGAAGTAAATATAAAACACCATAATATAAGTGTTGCAATGCGAATATCATGTCAGGAAATTCAAGGCCAGCATTTAGGTATGATTTTGAACACAGTCCATCAAAACTTATAAAATCAAAGAACCAAGAATTAGATTACATGATTCTATAATCTTTAATACTTTGATACATTGACACTTTAAATGGGCACTCTACGTTTCTATTGATTGAGTAAAATTTATTTAGAAATATCCATAACCCGTGTCACACACTTGAATCCACACTCATGTTGGATCTCCTATTGAAACCAATTGCCAGTTTATGATGAATTTTTTGAGGTATTGACATAAGAATGATATCTTACCTCGCTTCTTCGACTTGAAAATTGGTGATCCAGGTTTGGCCATAAAATCACCCTCTTGACCACCAATGACAATAAGCTGATCATTGGCAACAACACAAGCCCTGGTAGAAAAAAAGAGGTTAGGTTAGATGGAGGTTTGCTTCACTGTATTGATAATAAAGTAACTGCAGAACAGAATTTCTAATTAATGTCTCAAAGTTTGACTTGATCTGAGATTCTTGGAAACCACAAGTCTCAGGCATATATTTGAGAATAATGGTAAATGAGGTGATAAATGTGAAAAATAATAATTGAAAAGGTAGCTCTAACTGCATGGAGTATGGTCATGTTACTACAAGAACTAGTTGTCACTGTCATAAGGGGAAACAAACCATATTCAATCACCTGATAATTGGATCACTACATTTTTAAGTCAAAGAAATAGTTCGATTTGAACAATATAGACAACTAAAATACAAAGTGAACCTTGAAAAACACATGGAAAACAACGCCTCATGCTTCTATCTTGGACAATATGTATCTGATATACTATATACAAAAAGATGGTCTCATAGAGGAGCATTTTGTCTGACATGATGGTCAATTTCATTTTTCTAATTTATTAGTTCTCTTCTGCGAGAGTTTCTTCCAAATGCTTGGACCATGAAGAAACAGCAGTGTTTAGGGTTAAATGCATGGTTCTCCTTTCTAATGTTTACAAGTTACATTATCCTTGCAGTGTTTATTGGCAATGTTTACAAGTTATGTTACTCCTTGCAATGTTGATCTTATAAACTAAGTAATAGATGCATATATCTTCCTCTCAGCTAAAACACCACTAAATCTCAAATTAGTAGAATAAAGATACGAATCTGATTGCAATACGTGAACATATCACTAAAGGATGAATTGTTTATGTAGAAAATAAAAGGCAGGTGAAAATAAATATATTGTTTGGCTATACCAGGATGGTGCTCACGACATTGAAAGTCAAGTGGAACTTCTAAAGTACAAATTCCACCGCAGCGGCAAAACAGGATATGTTATTTAGGAGAAAGCTGAATTTTTAAAACAAATTTAGGTACTAACTTTAGATAAATGGCCCACAAACCTGTGGGGACCACCACGGGGTATAGGGATTTCACCCCGCCATTCTTTCTCCATGGCCCTCCCATCTTTCACAGCAAGACTCCAGTGTTCTAATCCAGGTTCATGACGATCCTCCTTGCTTCCACCCATGACATGGAGTCTGCCTCTCCAGAGTTGGGTAGCTGGAGCATACCTACATATGCACTGTTAAAGCACATAAAACCATGTTTTGAACAGAAGAAAACACCATCAAAGGTGGTGTGATTATGGTCCATCGTGAAATGACATTAATTCATGGGACTTAGAAGTATTTTTTATGTTAGCCAATACTGAAAAAATTGAACATTTTAAGAGAAAATACGTAAACATCTCAAGATTTTAGCTGAATGCATGAAGATCAATGGGATATTATAATATTAGGAAAACTTTAACAACTTTTGAAAAATAAAAATTGTAGAGACTTAGAAAAGAACTCGTCACAACCTGAATTCCAAATGCTCATGCAATTTATATAAATATTCCACTCTTTGAAACTACCTCTAAAGGACTCACCTAGGTACTGGCAAGGGTGGCAGATCGTGCCAGTCTTTTTTCTCTGTATCCAGCACAAAATTACGAGCAGTAGGACCTCTACATTGAGGACCATATTGTCCAGTCACAACATAGATGTATCTCCCATCCGTTGTCATTCCTAGATGAGAATGAGCCATTTCTTTGGGTATGTCAAATCTTCCTCCCCATGTATTATCAGTAAAATTATATATATCTACATGAGAATGGACCTGCAATAAATTGCTAGTATGAAAACTCTTCCAAAAAATGAAGAAAACAGAAGTTATACATTTGAGAGCACAAACAATTGTTAAAAATTAACTGCTGCCAGACTTTAAATCATTTAGTTTGGTTTTGCCTTTTTTTCCTTGTTGCAACAGCCCAAATAGTTGGATATTCAATTTATTTGAATATTATTAATGATACATAGTCTTGCATCGAGTTCAATGGCAAAATATATTTGTGTAGTCAACCTCAAATAGTTAGTGGCTTACTGTTGTTGTTGTTATTTACAAGAAACAATTCATGAATTAAGTTATACGCCCTTCACTGACAAGCAAGTTAACCAATATTACACTTTCAGAAAACAAACTTGTAGGATTTCTCATGTGCCTAGTACTTTAAAGAGTGAAGTGCCATAGAATACAAACCAGCAACCAGCCTAGGAAATAACTGCACAAAGGAGAAGTATAAAACAGCTGCTTCTCTATGACATCAACTCATGTAATCAGGTCACAGAACAGAAATTTAAAGTCCTGAACCATGTGATTAACGAACAAATCTTGAAATGTAATCCCAGGCTCCATCACATGGAAATTTTTTGGACCAATATTAAATCTGTAATCTTGGGTTACGCTAAACACAATAATCAATGTACTTTATCTGTGAGTTGCGATTTAAAGTCTATTTAAACTCTTAGATAAATGTCAGACAAGCAAGTAAAGTGAGGAATTATGCTCACCTTTCAATTGAAATCCAATAAATGATTTTAATTATTACTTATTACTTCTATGAAAATGGTTAATTCTCTGAAACAGAATTCTTAAAGTCAAGTAATAATGAACTGCTTAAGAAAAATTCACAAAATAAAAATTCCTTTAAACTAATCTAGTCCTATGGAATTTCATTATTAAGATTGTAAGATCCATCAAGAAAATTCAACACATAAATTCTCATCAAAGTGAAAAAATATATATATATTCAAAATTACAAACTTCAATATACAAATTGCTCTGCCTGTGATTGCAAGTACACAAAATTGTGAGGCAAAAAATACAAACCAAACAAAAGATAAAAGCAACTGAAGGATGTACCCACCTAATTGCTGGTTAGGTTGAGGATTCTGAAAGACGAGGTGCATGTAACCTCCCTTGTTTGGAAAGCTATATCAAGGAGAGGGAATCCTCACACCATATTTCCTTTCAGAATCATTGTAGTAGCATTTAGTAAGATGCGACATTACTTGATCAGTGTTACCTACTAATCATCTGGTGTCCGTAGACAACCCTTTAAAGATCCTTGTGAACAAAGCTGGTTTACCAAATGCTTGATTCACTTAATGGTTAATACTGCTTGAACAAGATCAAGCAGTATGGCATAATACTCATATCATAAAAGGCCATGAAAGGACAGTCATTGGCAGATTTCTTGGGAGCACATCTACTAGAACACTTCAAATTGCAAGAAGAATTGCCTGGCAAAGCAGTATACTGCACTGAAGTCCTCTCAGGACCCATATAAAAAAAAGCTTGGGTGATGTACTTTGCCTAAGCCTCAAGAACAAATGAGAAAGGACATCCAACATGTGAATAGGGGTGAGAATCATCATTAATACTCCTGAAGGCAACATGATCCCTTATTCAATGACTTATAATACACAGTTTTGATCATGGCAATGGAACTAGCTTGTGACATTGAAGTTCCCATAGTTTTTTTTTTAACAAAAATCAATCTGATTTATTTTATATCCTTTGATGGATTAGGAAATAAGTCCTATGGGATCAACAAACCTATGGGAATCAAAATCAAATAAAGAATATATAAAGTATAACCAGTCAGTGTCATTAAAACCAGTCAAAGAGATCATTTTTCCAGATAGGGTGTTCATATATATCTTTTTCCATATGATATTTTAAAACTTAAAATTCAACTAAGTGTAAGAGACTAAATATAAAGCAACATGTAAAAATAAATGTTGATATCGAAGTCCATTATAAAACAGAACATGAGGGGCATGTAAAGTGTAAGATATTTAAGATTCTCACATAGTCGATTGTACCATATCCAGCAAAGACATATAAAAGATTTTTAATTTGTATAGCTGCACCATCTAGACGTGGAACAGGTGCCTCTGCCATCTCTTCCCATGCTAACTGTGGTGCTGGCAAGTCAGCAAAAGTTGCGTTCAACGTTTTTGAATCTAATACTCTTTTATCCTTTTCCTTATCCTGCAAAAGGAAGATTCATTAGTGGAAACCTTGAGTCGTTAACCAATATACCTTGATCATTATGTAGCAATAGGCTGCTATAAGTTGATGTCTGATAAATGAAATTTCAATCATTTCCTGCATAAACTTCTACTCTAAATGGAATAGAAAATTGTCAAAGACTACTCCTGCTAACAACCAATAAGTCCGTGTCTTACGCTATGCAAATTCAAATGAGCATATAGTCAAAGTAAGTAAATTTTCTGTATGTTATTGTCGCATTCCCACGGTTCCATTTTTTTTTTTCTCACGCTCTCTTTTGATCATCTAGCGTGAGGAGGCATTAATCATCAGATACGCTATGCATTTCATATAAAGCAGCAAAATCAGTTGCCAAACAGCTAAAGGATGAAGCATAAAAGAAAACGCATCAAAAACCTAACGTCGACACATCAGTAACTAAAAACACAGACTCACCGCCGACTCGGAAGCCAGATCGCCCGCACCGGGAAGTCTCTCAAGAGGTTGATCGAGGTTTCTGGACCAAACGAGCGAAGAAGATGCGAAATTTGAGTAAGCCCAGAGTGCATCCGCGACGAAGAAGGGCGACCCCTAGAAGGGCGACACAGGAGGGCGACACAGGAGAGAACCAAGACGAACCTCCCCGACTTGTTGAATCTCGCCATTGAGGTCCCCTGGGCGCGAGGATGAAAGCCCAGATAAGGGTTTACTAGGAAGTATTTACGACTTCGTATCAAAAAGCACATCAGTGTACATAGCTTTTAAATTTATCAAAAATATAAAAAATATATATAAAATTTTCATTTTACCCCTCACACAAACATATTTATATTTTTATCAGACTACATTGGACCTGATATTTAAAATATTAGACTTACTTTGAGCCTTATATTTAAAATATAAAAATATCATGCCTGCATTGAGCCTGATATATTTTCATATCAGACTCATTTTAAAAATTCACTTTAAACCTGATGTGGTATTTGTGAACCTGATATGAAAATATATCAGGTCCAAGTTAGACTGATATAAAAAATATCAGATCCACGGTTGACCTAATATTTTTCATATCAAATTCACAATGGACCTTATAAAAATTATACAGTGGGAGTGATAAAAATAAAATTTTATATTTTTTTATACGTTCTTTGATCAATTTAAAAATTATATATACTTTTTAATAAATATCATATCTGCAGCTTTGGATATCTCCGCCTCGTCCTCTGTTTTTTTTCTCTTCTTTCTTAAATAAACCGGACTGCGTCAGGATTAGTTCGATTCGATCCGACGCGTACGAGGACGCTGCGGTCCTGCTATACGCGTCTTTGCGGGTCCCACCCCGATTCAGCTTTTCCTCTTGTCTGGGCAAGAAATAAGGGTATTTTAGACAATTCAATTCTGGCCGCCTTGCCGAACGCTCCCAATCAAACAACGGAGTCTCCCGTGAAGGCGGAAAAAAGAAAAAGTAGTCCTTTTCGCAACCATGCCCTTTAAAATTTTAAAATTTACATTCATTAAAATTCGTTCTATTTTACAGGCACGACCTTCAAAATTTTAAAAATATATACAATACGCTCGTATCAAATTAAAATGCTCTAGATTTAAAATATAAAATACTTATTAAGTAAATTATTATATTTATTTGATAAATTAACAATTTTGACAAAAAAATCAACTATAAGATCACAATTAAACAATTAAGAAGGCAAATTTTGAATAATTTTATAAAGTCAATTGTGAACTATTAAATAGTAAATTTATTTGAATTGTTAAATAAATTTAAATATTTTCCATTCATAAAATTTACAATTTTCTCTCTTTTTTTTTAAAAAATTATTTTGATAAATTTTTGTATTTTCAACCGAAAGCTCTAATGAGAATTATACAGATATAAGGGACTCACGCGCAAAACGACCATAAGATAATGAGAGTTCTTTTAGCTAGCTTTGCCGTAATAATGGTCTTAAATGTACCTGTCTTGTGTTGATCCCGTCGTGGCAGGAAGAAGGTGGACAGAAAGCGGACGGAGGCGTTCGTTGCAGAGAATCAAAGCGGCGCGTCGCCGCTGAGATCGAATCATTGTGGTGAGCGAGGGCGAAAAGTCTTCCAATCCGTCAAGGAGTTGCAGATCTAGGTTGGTGCGTGTGCCGCTCTAGAGCTATCCATTTTTGCGTGTTTTGTCTAGTGGATTGCGGTCAACTAGTGTCGAAATTCCTGAAATTTGTTTTAATATTTAGAGTGTGTGTGTTTTTTGTTTGGATTGTAGAAGGGAAATTAGGAGGTAATGGGCATTTAGTTGTTTCAAAGTGTGACTTTCATGTCGGCTTTAGGGAACCCTGCAAGCACATAGGTTTTGTTGTATTTTGGTTGTCATTTTGCTTTAGATTTCATTTTAGGGTGGTAATTTAGGATCTGTCGCGGGCTTTTACTTCTGTTCATAATTATGCCTCGTTTTCGTTCCAATTTGGTTTTGTTTAGTTTGAATTTTGAATTTTCACATGACGAACTCTGAAGAACTATTTCTTTGAATGCGAAGATAATGCGTCGCCTTTCGTTGATTCAGTCTACTGAGAAGGAATAGCAACCTCGGAGTGACTGTGCGTGTAATCCGATATGGATTCTGCGAGAAGCTGGTTTCAGAGATTACAACCTAGGGAGAAGGTCAAGCCCGAACTTACTAGGAAGGAAGCTGGAAGTGCAAGGGATATGCAGAAGCCTCCAGTTGACGATGCACCTTCAAATGTTACTAAGCAGAAGGTCGCCGCTGCAAAGCAGTATATCGAGAACCATTACAAGGCTCAGATGAAGTCCTTGCAAGATCGCAAAGAAAGGTGATAATTTTCATTTTTTTAAAAAATATTCTGTCTAAACTTCTACACCTTAGGTGTTTGTTATGGCATCAGAAATTCGGATCTTGAAGAATTATGTTGTCTGAAACCATTGGTCTCCAAGTTCTACTAAACCCATCACCACTATCCTTTTACTTCTCTGAGTGTACTGGATTGGGGTGGCTTCTCTGTAGAGTTATTATTCTAGTTTCCGTGAATGTAGGATCTGAACCATGCATTTATCAAATTCAAACTCCCATTAGATAGTTAAGCTATGTGTATTCAGATGGAAGAGGAAGTGGAAAAAGAAAGGAAGGCCAAAGGGGGAGGAAGAGGAAGTGGAGGGAGGAGGGCAGGGACATAAGAGGGAACTAATGCTCCATCAAGTTGTTCAAAATGGGAGGAGGAGAAGACAGAGGGAGGAAGATGGAAGGCCAACTTAAAGTCAGATGTGAGGCTGTTGTCTTCTATCATTCATCATATACCCAATTTTTAGTAGACTGATTTTGGGCGGAAGAATACCCAAATTCCTCCTAACCTTTCTCCATTTTGCCTGCTCACCAAAGTAAACAGAAAATGGTGCTTTTCTTATCCCATTCCCTCCACCCTTTTCTCTTTACCCAAGTAGATGCCCTTAGATCGTGTTTCCTTAAAGTGATGATAACCGCGAGCAAATATAAATTTCTTTGGAACACAACAAAAGACAGGGATCAGGGTTGGGGCAAAGATTGAGCATCCTGCAGCTATGAGCGATTGTGAGGCGACAGCGATGTGCATCCTTTTGTATAGATCAATTTTGAGGGGACAGAAATAATTTTCCAGACTTCATTTCCCTACCTTTCTCATGTCCATTTTTACCTCACCTTCTTTTTCCATTTTTCTATTCTTATTTTTCTCAATGGATCATTAAACCTTAATTCTATCATTCCTTAAAAGCATGAATTTCATGTCATTCTAGCATTCTTATCAGACTGTATAGCTTATTATCTCACTCAAGCTAGTTCACTAAATGCACTAATGGTTAATAGTTACAATTGCTTATGTAAACTTGTCAGTAATTGTTCTCTATCCACTAACTAGCTAGAAGAAAAACAACATGATGGTTTCTTTGAATTAAAAGGTTTCTTGAGCTGGTATATTTAGTATAGTCAACTGGCAAGTGGTTGAACAGATTGCCTTTACTGTTTCTCTACTTGACCATTGGCTGTATTAGTTAATCCATCTTTGCTTTTATGTAAGAGAGAAAATAATTCCTGTTATCGTAATTGAAAGAAAACTAAGTAAACTAGATGGTCCTACATATAGCTCAATGGTGAAACAAGATCCATATTGCGACTCTAAATAGTTGGGATACACTTATCATGTGATGCTTGTGTCTTGAAGGTTCCTTTCTATTTTTTGTTGGACATGAGTATGAAATCATGACCATGGTTGCATATGCCTTCTGATTATGAAACTAATTTTACATATAAGTATTTACCTTGAATGTGGATTTTATTCACCTCATATTCTTTTCCATTTAATTCAATGACAATTTCAGACGCTGGATGTTGGAGAGGAAGCTTGCTGATTCAGAAGTTCCTGAGGAAGTGCAGAATAGCATTTTGAAGAATTTAGAGACAAAAGAAACAGAATATATGCGCCTTCAAAGACATAAAATGGGTGCGGATGACTTTGAACTTTTGACTATTATTGGGAGGGGAGCATTTGGAGAGGTAAATTCATAAGTTTTTTAAAACCTTTTTTGGCCACCTAAATCAATCACTGTGTCTGTTTGATTTTAAAAAAAAACTTAGCTTCATTAGCTTGATATGGTTTCTATTATGTTCAATGGAGGTTAGGTAGACATAACTCATAAGTGAATACTAGTAACACAAAATAAGATATATGAGGAACAAGAAGCTTACTAATTATGCATGCTTTAGATCTATTCATTTGGATGAATGGTTTAGCGGATGGATGGATTGGCATCTCCATCCTTCAATTGTTTGGGTGGAATGATGGATCAATTAGAAAGTATAAGTTGAAGTAAAAAAGATCCCAATTTATCCCTCGTATTCCAAATAGGGGCATACTGAGATCAGGCAGATCAATGAAAGGGAAGGTGAGGATATTTACTTACCTATTTATAACACAGTCGTTACTGTAGTTCCCAGATTACAATACCCATGTCAATCTTCTCCCTAGCCACATTTAGGTTGTACTATTCTGGCTGTGCATTCTGGTCGTCTTATGCTTATGCTATTCTGGTCACATCCTGCTCGTTCAGAGTAACGATAAAATACTCATCCATAATCTGGTGTGCTGCTCATCAAGAATCAGTGTGTTGCTCATGATGTTACTCATATTTAAGTTCTGGCGCGCTGCTCATATAGAATCTGATGTTTTGGTCATCTAGAATCCAGCATGCTGCTCTTCTCCAGAATTAAGCATCTAAAAACCATTGCTAAAGTGCTCATCCACTGGAAAAATTATTGTTTTTTTTTTCTGTTTGCATTTATAAGAATAAATATTATTCATTCTATGAATTAGTTATTATTTTTGTTGCATTTAAGTTGATTGATGTTGTGGGAGAGAAGAGAAGAAAGCAGTTATTGCTGAGGAGGGTATTAATGTTGTTTCCCTAATCTAGTTATCCATCCTGTGATTTATTATTCAAACTGAATGGATGAGTGTCCAAATGCGCAAGCAAACAGATAAGCTAAGTCATCTACCCATTTATCTATCCTTTTGACCAAATAGGCCTTATTCTACTTGCAAAATTTGCTTATCTGTGCATCCTACAAACCTACCTCAATCCCTAACAATCAACACTTTTAATTCAGTATTGATTTTTACTTATTGGACTGTGGAAAGGATTGTCAAGTAAAAAAAGCATGTTTTTTTTTCTTCAATTTCTTCTAACCAAGGTCTAACTCTTGAGCCGGATCCATGCCGAAGTATTTGCCGCTAACTAGAATGATACAGTTTTAGGATTGTACAATTCCATTTTGGTTGGGGCTTTGGTAGACATTTGTGTCAGGCAGTGAAAAGAGCTCTCGGCTCAAATAGAGTGTTGCATTGAGCCGCAAAAGGAGCGCACGTGGCTCATGTACAGGATCGTGCCATGTCAATAAAGGAGCTTGCAGCTCAAGTGGAGGGTTGATGATTCTTTTGCCGCTCACGATGAAAGTGGATTACGCTTGCATCTTGACAAAAGGGTTTCATCCTTGTGGAAGAGCCTCGGGCTCGCATAAGATGCTTGTGATGAAGGCAAGCTGCGGAAGAACTCATCCTTTTTTGTGCTGGAGTTTTAGATCTTCTTGCATGCTGTTCAGTGGGTGTAATGAAAAATTTCACTGACTCAAGATTTAAAATCATGCTGTTAACATAAATGGCATATGCTGATACTATTTTCTTGTGCATGATTAGTACCTATAGAATACGTCTTTATATTGTTCTTTAGCCAAATGATGTTGTCTGCCAACTAAGTTGGTCTATACCGGAAATAAATTTCATCAAACAAAAAGATTCTGTCCATGTGACTATTCATATTTGCTTAACTTATCAAATCATTCTCAATATTATAACTTGATTGGATGACTGATCAGGCTTTATCATGTTCACGCAGGTCAGAATATGTAAAGAGAAAACAACTGGACATGTCTATGCAATGAAAAAACTTAAGAAATCTGAAATGCTTCGTAGGGGTCAGGTAATTTTCATGCTCATTTATCTGTTCTCTTGGTTATTTCAACAATTTAGTTGTCTATTTACATGTGAATTGTAGGTGGAACATGTGAAAGCTGAAAGAAACCTACTTGCAGAGGTGGACAGTGCCTACATTGTTAAACTCTACTTCTCATTTCAAGATGATGAATATTTATATCTCATCATGGAGTATCTTCCCGGGGGTGACATGATGACTCTGCTCATGCGCAAGGATACATTGATGGAGGATGAGGCCAGATTTTATGTGGCAGAAACTGTTTTAGCTATTGAATCTATCCATAAGCACAATTACATTCACAGGTATGCTTCTTCCAGTTGTGTGCATGCTCTTTTTTTATAATAAACAGCACTTAGTTGCTGAACCATGGATTTATCTTCATAGGGACATCAAACCTGATAACCTATTGTTGGACCGACATGGACATATGAAGCTTTCAGATTTTGGGTTGTGTAAACCTCTGGATAGTAGTAGTTTTCCAAATCTTAATGAACCTGAATATCAACCAGGAAGAAATTTGGATGATAGGCGGTCTAGTGTTTCTCCTGCACCAAGACGTACTCAACAGGAGCAACTACAACATTGGCAAAAGAATAGACGGATGCTGGTAACATTCTGAGTCGCTAATTAGATATGATTGGAATCATTGTATTTCTTTATACATATTTGACTCACTCTACCATGCTATTAGTACAGGCATATTGTAGTCTTGCATAGTAATTCTCCTCCATGTTTGGTTCTTAAATTGTGGGACCTGCCACTAGTTTCCATGTTTGTTAGAGAATAACAGGGACTTTTGTAATTTTTTCATGTTAACATATTATCATTCAGTTGCAAGTTCTTTACTGTGTCCAGGCTTACTCAACTGTTGGGACACCTGATTATATTGCTCCTGAAGTTCTTCTCAAGAAAGGATATGGAATGGAGTGTGACTGGTTTGATTCTCAAGTTTTCTTTGTTTTGGTTACATTTCTTGGTTAATTGTTCTGATTACATTCTGCATTAGGTGGTCACTTGGAGCAATTATGTACGAGATGCTTGTGGGCTTCCCACCATTTTATTCTGAAGATCCAATGTCCACATGTAGAAAGGTTTGTCAAGTGTCATGGAAATTTGCAGCTTTTTCCATGAAATAGTTGTTTGAAATGAATGACGTAATTCTTGATCTCTCGTTTATTCTTGAGCTTTTATGCTTAAGAAATTATTGCTACTTTTGTTCTATCTTAGCTAAAGCCAGATCTTAAGGTAGAAAGAATAATCAAATTGTGTCCTATCTGTTTTGAGCTTTCATCCTGAGATGCCATGTCTTCTCTGTCCACCCTCATATCTTAAGGACAGATTCATGTCTACGTGATATTTCGATATCACATAGTTTTTGGTGGTACAACTACTAAGAAATATGTTAATCTCCTTAATTCAATAGGAGTTGTTATTTGCAGCCTTATATAACACTAAATTTTAGTTACTGAGAGATAAGAACACTCTAATAAAGGCGCCTTGTGTTCTGGTTCCTGATTTGATTTACTTTTTTCCCTTTAAATCGCAGCTAGTGGGGGTTAGATGTGAGCATTAAACTCAATCCCGATGATTTGCAACTTGGTGTTTCAGTTTTACAACATGGGTGGAATGGTACATATTGTAACATGTGGTGGTTACTGTATGGCATAATGGCATGGCTATCCCAGTTAGATATTTAGTAGCCCTATCTGTGTAGGTGTGTAGTGGATGGACAAAGTCATAATATCCTCTCTCTCTCTCTACTGCCCCTCCCTCCCCCCTCCCCCAACAACCACCATCACCCAAAAAAATGATAAGAAACATTGTCACTTTAGCGTTTGTCATAGTTTCTCACTTCTGACTTGCAGATTGTAAATTGGAGAAACCACTTAAAGTTCCCTGAAGAGGCAAAACTTTCTGCAGAAGCTAAAGATCTTGTAAGCAGACTTCTCTGTAATGTAGAGCATAGACTTGGTACAAAAGGTGCCCATGAAATAAAGGTCTGCATACTTGAGATGTTTTTGGCAGCAAGTTCATAAAATGTATGCAGAATTTGCCATGACATCGTCAGTTGCAGGCACACCCATGGTTTAGAGGCATCCAATGGGAGAGACTGTACCAAATGGAAGCTGCTTTTAAGCCGGAGGTTAATGATGAACTGGATACTCAGAATTTTGAGAAGTTTGAGGAGGTATGACAATCTCAAAACCATTCTGAGTTCCTTAATCCATATGCAATAGGGAAACTCTACTTTGTGCAAGGCATTGAGTTCCTTAGTGTTAATTCGTATGAAATAGGAAAACTTTACTTTGGTCTAAGACATTGTAATTATTTTTCCAATGTATCTTGTAGTATTCTGATGCTTGCCTGCTTCAAGTTTTTGTTAATTTCTCCAATTTCTTTGGTGGTTCTTATCTTTGTTTTCTGATATTTTTCACCTTTGCTTCTTCATTACAACTTTTCACGAAAAGTCTACACTAGGAAACTTGTGTTGTTAACCTTAACAACCTCTAAATGGTGGAGTACTCTTTGAAATTTAGGGCTTTATTCTTGTTTGTTAACAAAGAAAAGCACTGCAACTCTTCACTTAGAGGCCAATGACCAAGGAATCAGTATTGAGAATCTATGTGCAGATGGATTTTGCTTAGATGTTTTTGGAAAAAGGAGGGTAGTTCTTGTACCAGGGTGCTCATTTGACTCTTAAATTATGCTAAATGTAGCAACAAAAACACGACATCATTTATTTGAAAAGTATATATCAGTTTATCCCTTTTGCATACTTCAAATGATATGTGTCATTATATCTTGATGCAGACATCAGTGCCAGTTCAAACTTCTTCAAAGTCTGGCCCGTGGAGAAAGGTAGTTTATGGTTTATTATTACAATTTTTTTCAGAATGAAAGTTAGCACATAAATGATGCATGGGCAATCTAAGGTTTTCAGAACGAACCATCCAAATAATTATTTTGAACTCCATGAATAACATGCCCACTCGCACAAAATCCAATTATCCATATCTAGAAAATAATCAAATTATTTTCCTAAAAATCATAATTGATGTAGACTTGATCATGATAGACTTAGTTTTGATGGATGATCAAACTTTAATAGATTCTTAATTAGTTAGATGACATTGAAAACTATTGTGATTCATATAAGTTGCCTTCATTTGAAGGAACACAATTTGCTAATAACAAACTTATAGGATTTACAAATAATTTTGGCGAAGTGTCGAGAATCATTATTTCATGATGAGCAGAATCCATCATATATTAGCTTGAAATGAAGCAAGCAGTGATGAAAAAGTATGCCCCACATTTTAAGAGATAATAAGTATGTTAATATAAATTAATCTTCCTTAAGTGAATCAAACTCAGAGCTAACATCTAGTTCACTCACAATCAAAAGCTTTAATTGAAAATAAAGAGTTCAGTTAAAAAATCATGTTATGACAACTCATTCCAAGCAAATTTGTAGAAGAGCTTCATAACAACATGATGAAGCACTTGATAATGCAACTTTGGGCAAAACTATGATAACATTTTATAAGAGTCCTCCAGTGACATCTTAGATGAATTAATCGATGATATAAATTAGAACCTCTCATTCATTTGACCACTTTAAAAAATCATAAACATGATGTTGGATTTAGGCTAATAAATTATAACTTATGCATGATACAAGAAGCCAAGAGAAAATTGAACAAAACGAACATCATGAACTAGAAATGCAAAGCATCAACCTAAAAATTTGAAAATCAATTAACGCTTTTATTAGCATATTTAATGTTATTGTTACTTGTGACTTTAATGTTTATCAATTAACTGAATTAGTTTCTTTATTTGCTTCTATCTATCAAACCAAAAGCTCAGTTTTCAAGTTGGAGAATATGTTAATTAGTTGAAAACATTCGAACATGAATCTATTGACTTTGTCATGGGCCCTCTATTTTTGCAAATTCTATCAATGCCTTGCAAATATTATGCTGATGAACATCATCTTTGCCCCATATAAGCTCAAACATTTTCTTATTTGTTAGAAGTTATGACAAAAAAGAAAGGAAACGAAACAATTTCTTACTAGATGTGACGTACAAAGAGGAAAGATAATGAAAAAACTTTGTTAAACGGAGTTAGTGAAGCTATTGTTCTGTATGATTAGAAACGACGGCCCAAGAAAAGAAGTTGACAACTCTAGAAGTCTGCACTCAGTGGAGGAGAATGATGCAAATAGGGAATCAATTTCAAATTTTAAATTTTAACTTTGAATTTGTAATTAAATTTTCTAATTGTCCTATTCTCAATGTCAAAGGTTTATAACTTCTTATTTCTATCCTCGGTGTCAAAGGTTTATAACTTCTTATTTCTATTCTCGGTGTCAAAGGTTTATAACTTATTTGATACTCTCTAAATTAGGAGAAAGAGTTTTAGGTGTATATATATAGTTTGGTAGGATTTTATATTTGCAAATCAGAGTCGATTTATTTCTAAAATTGTTGAATCATCTTAGATGAGTGAATATTTGTTACCCGTTCGTTTAGTTTTATTTTTCAATTTTACTTGGGTTGGAGCTGTGAAAAATCCCAACTTTTTTCTTTGAATCGACAATATTGTTTTTGATAAATTTATGTCATGGAAGTCTAGTGCTTCATGTTGGTCTCTTTGGTGCTGTGTCTATGAACTATACCAATTACCTGTAGCTTAACTTATTATAGTTATCTCGCTATTATGATAGTAGTTTCACTATATTTTGTTGAAGTTTAATTGTGATATTCATTGTATTCCTTCTCATTATACAGATGCTTCCGACGAAGGATGTCAACTTTGTGGGCTATACTTACAAAAATTTTGAAATCGTAAATGACCATCAAGTTCCAGGCGTTGGTTGGTCTTCTTTCTCATTTTTTTGCTTGTCTAATTTTATTAGACAGAGAAGTAAGATCATATACGATTCCATGGATTGTTCTATGTATAATCTAGAACTTACTTCCTAATCGTTTTTGTACAGCTGAGTTGAAGAAAAAGAGTAATAAGTCAAAGAGACCAACAATTAAATCCTTGTTTGGTAATGATTTTTTCCCTCTTTGTTTTCTAAATTAATTTGTTTGGATAACAATATGGTTGATGCGTTGGTTGCACAGACATGGATTCAACATCAATTCCAAGTCCACATATTCAAGGTAGCTTCCTCAAACTACTCCCTACACAAGTGGAGGTGCCTGAAAGCGTCGAATCATCTTCTCACTCGAGCAGTTCTTCCCTGGACCAACACCATCCTCGACAAAGATAGCGAAAAGCTCAACGAACTTTGTAACACCTGTACAACCAAGAA